>JAUMHI010000033.1:21400447-21425543 GCA_032359435.1 Enteromius unitaeniatus
TAAAGTCTTTTATGAGCAAATGACAAAAGCAAAATATTTATTACTAAATACACAAGCCACAAATAAGACCAGTCAGATTAAAACATACAAAAATTACATCATATAATCAATACTCATTAATTTATGATCAGTTGCAACAATTCATAATTAGAGAACAGAGACGATCAGTTTTTCTTTTGGGTCAAATGTTTAAATATTTAAGGTTAATAACCCTTGCACTTATTACTCTATAGTACCTCTCACGTGTTAATATATCAGTTACACTAAACTGCAATACATAGACATAATGTATATTAACAGCAACACAATATGGAAAATACAAGCAAATATAAACTCCATGAAATTTAAATATATGTATTTTTGTATAAATCCAAGTCATCCTGATGTATATGTGTGTGCAGCCGAAGGTCACACATCAGACTTTGACAGTGTTTTGAATCTGTATCAGCTTTACAGGTCAGCATCACATTGTTCTCTTGAAATGTATAAAGTATAAAGATTGTCAGCTGTTAAATGTGACTCAATTATTACCCGTTTTTGTCTTCAAACCATTCTTTAAACAAAACCCCATATAATACTGTACATCAGTAAATGTGCAGAGATTATGTATGCTCTGAATAAAATGTTGAAATCAGTGCACAGATCATTAATGCGCAGACGCTATAATGGAGTATGACCGAGAATGACTGTTTAGACAGAGTAGAAATGGGCAGATATGTGTCGGGTTTACACAGATGACATTATTTCAGCTCCTTTCAGTAGGATGAGCCACACAATCGTCTAGAGTTCAGTCATAAACATAGCACTTCAATTCCCGGCTGTGGAGTATATACAGTGTATATACAGCATGTCAGGGACTTTAGAAGATCTGTTGTTCAAACAAAATCTTTTGGTAGCCTTGCGGTGGAGGATGATAGAAGTCACTGAACTGGCAATCCAATATTGCACTATCATCAACTGTGAGAAACAAGATAAAGACAAACAAGCTCAGATGTGTTATTTATACTGCTGTCAAACGATTAATCACATCAAAATAAAAGTTTTTCTTTATATTTTTTATTTGTATGTACTGTGTATATTTATTAAGCATATATAAATACAAACAACGGCATGTATATATTTAATGAAAATATGTTATGTTTATATATTAAATACATTTAGATGTAATGTCAAATATAATAAATATATAAATGCATTCACATGTAAAAATGTTATAAAAATATATACTGTACATGTGTGTTTTAATATAAACATACTAAATAAACACAGCATAAACATTATGTAAATAAAAAATTATTTTGGATGTGATTAATCACGATTAATCGTTTGGCAACACTAGTTATTTAACAATAAATTCTATATATATAAAAAATAGAATTCTGGAAAAAAAAAGTATCAAAATAATTATTTTAGAGGTAATTTGTTGGCAGCTCAATTTGTGAAATCATTTAAGAAAATAATGTTGTCTATTCGAAAACTTTGAATAATAACCTACCTCAACCCTTTCCCCCTTTTATACAGTTTTTTCCCCTTACAATTTAGCGAATAAAAACTAATAAATAAATAAATAAAAGACCAGAAGTGTACCAATTCATAAAATGATGAAAAAATATATTTTACTGTAGAATAAGACTATAATATGAAAAGATATAAATATTGTACAGCACTGGAATCACAGAACATTAAAATTCAATGATTGTATGCAGTTCATCACTAATTACAGGGTAACAGGAGGAAATAAAGACAATTTTACTTTATTCTAAGTAACGCATCCATTCTTGTTTCAACTGCACCGACAGCCATAGATGTTACTGGTTAATAATATTTCACCAAAAAAAGAAAAGAAAACTGCTCCAAAAATACTTACCATAAACTACAGGATAAACTGTTCCTCTAATGCCTGATGCTGGACAGTTCATATTCTTCCCATTTAGGTACAAATTCAGCTCCACATGGTCATATGTAACACCCTATGCACACACACAAGAGCGAAAACAAAATTAGATACATAAAGCTATTACACTGAAAATGAACTACTGCTTTCAAGAAAACCATCATAACTCCTGTGAGCATATACAGTCCTTCTCAAAAAATTAGCATATTGTGATAAAGTTCATTATTTTCCTCTTGCTTGAGGGTGTCAATGATGGCCTTCTGGACAGCAGTCTTACCCATGATTGTGGTTTTGAGTAATGAACCAGGCTGGCAGTTTTTAAAAGCCTCAGGAATCTTTTGATTCAGATGATTAGGTTAATAGCTCGTTTAGAGAACCTTTTCATGATATGCTCATTTTTTGAGATAGGAAGTTTGGGTTTTCATGAGCTGTATGCCAAAATCATCAATATTAAAACAAAAAGACTTGAAACTACTTCAGTTGTGTGTAATGAATCTAAAACATATGATCTAGAAGTCTAATGTTTATCAGTACATTACAGAAAATAATGAACTTTATCACAATATATACCTGTATATTAGTGCTAAGGCTATGGACTAGTGGAATGCTGTTCCATTTACAAAACACACAAATAGATTTATTTACCGACAAATCCCACATTGCTTCAATACCACCAAGACTCACCACAATGTCTCCTTCCTGCGGTAAGCTGTTTGCAGGTAACCGGTTCTTTTCTTCATTGTTGTGGTACACTGTGCCATCTTGTCGGAGCACAAGGCTGTGTGGGTCTCTACCCATAGGGATCTGACTCAGATTTGCTTTCTGTGTTGCCACTCCTACTCCCCAGACACCTGCATAGGCCAGAGTACACTGCAGTCACACCTCATGACTAAAACAAACTCTCGACTGAACAGTCTGCACATGAATGCTTACACACATCACGTCTTACCTGTGGACTGGATCTTGAACTCAAAGTAGCTCTTGTTTTGATGGAGAGGGGCGTTTGCAGTGCAACCACCAGTTCCACATATGCGTCTGCCACTTTTTACAATGACAACATCAGTACCTGAAACATCATGGAAATATATTGATGTAATGATGGATTATGTCAAATATTTCAATTAAAGTTTTTGAAATTGTGCTCTACTACTACTACTTCAATCCTACACGCTCTGCAATTGTGTCACTTGTTTAATAAGCCACCTTCCCTCATTATATAGAATTTTATACAAGTCATTACGGATGTCAAACTCAAAAGAAACGTAAATACACTGTTACAAGTCTTAACAATTATCTTAACACTTCACTGTATGGCGACAATGGCACTTATTTTTAAAGGAGGACAGTTTTGTTTATCATATCGTCAGACAAACTTTATATATATATATATATATATATAAAATTTCTGTTTAATGGCAGATGACACTTACCCATGTGATGAGTGTCCAGCTGAACCGTGGGCATTTCCTTCAGTGTTACGTGGCCCCTGTTATTGTCTCCACAACAGCCAAAACAACACGAAATCAAAGCCGCCATAGCAGAATAATAACACAGTAATAACCGTAACGCTAAATAATGTAGTTAGGTTCTATTTAGTAGTTATTCAATGTTATTTGTGCTACAAACCATCTGAGCTCAGTTTTATACTCCTTACATGCTAAGCTAACAGGATATGACGTGAAAGGTTCTTTTCTTTCTTTTTAATGGCGGTTGGCAAACCAAATTAGTAGGTGCTTTCCCGCCATCTGCTGGATGTTTGGAACCTTTTTTTTTTTTTTTTAAATATGATCTCCAGGACAGCTCAATGACGACATCTAGTGATCAAAAGACGGTCTGCTATTAGGAGGAAAATAAAATCCTGTGTTTTACTCACGTTCTTGTTGTGACTCTCTTCCTTGGATCGCATCTTTTTCACACTATCGTGAATGGTGACTGAATTACTGTTGTGTCACCCAGAAGAAACTCACACGAGTTTGGAAGAAGAGTGATGGAGTATGAATAACTGAAATATGAATGATCGCTTTGGTCGAATTATACCTTAATGGTAAGATTAAAGGGAAAGTTCATGCAAAAATGTAAATTCTGTCATTATTTAATCCCCTATGTTGTTCCAAATCTGTATAAATGTATTACTGCTGCTTTACTCAAATTAATATAATGTGCGTAAGCAATATTTGACAATGCATGATGGGGGGGGGATACTTTTGAAGTCAATGGCTTCCTGGTAACCAGCCATCTTCAAAATATCTTGTGTTCAGCAGAAATAATAAACTCAACGAGACGAGGATGAGTAAATGATGATATTCAGGGTGAAATGTCAGTTTAAATGAGTAAGACTTACAACTGAATTATTACCACACAAACCATGTCGTCTCTTGATTAGATCATTTTGGCCTTGTTGGCTTTGGGAGACATTTTACAGCAATTTGTCAACAGGTAACAGGAAAAAAAGTTTGATACGACAGACAACTGGATAGATTTAACTTCATGTGTTTGTATATGTGGGCGAGACAGGGGGATCACAATCGATGTGACCTTAAAAGCTTTTAACCTGCTCTGTGCCACTCGGTTACGGCTGTAAAGTTTTGCATAGCAACAACCTCACCGCACAAAGTAAGGGGGGATCTGCATCTGACCGACTTCTTTCAAAAACGAAAATGCATCTTTACTTCGTATGTTTTCTCGCCCTCACATCAAAGACACGCTAAAGCAAACATTTCGCAAAACGCCTGTTCGTTGCTTGTAATGCGTAACTTCGATATTAACTTTTGTTTGTTGTTTTTGAAGTTCGCCAGAGTGGAAATCTGCTCAGCAACAAGCGCCATGATTGCGTTTACCGAGTGCCCTAGTAACTGGCGCGCGCGGTTTCTATCCAATAAAAGAGCGCGTGATGTGATCGCAGTTACGCGGTGGAACCGTTTTACCCAGCATCCTACTTTTCATAGGATTATTGCATTATAGTTAAAAAAAATTAAAAATAGATATATTGATCTTGACTGACATCACCTTCTTGTCCTTTGGGCTGACTAGTAAGCAGATGTCGAGGTAAATGGACCAAGAAGAAGGTAAAGTAGGCAGTGTTTTATTTTGGACTTCATGTCGAGCTTTTTTTTTTAAAAATGTTTTCTGATTTAGCGTAAGCTAGTTTAATAATTCATACATAGGCGCTGTCTTGTAGCGTCGAGAGCGTTTCAACTGACTACTTTTTGTATAGGGTAGACTTATCCGAACTTTAAGGTACCGGTTTTGTTATGATTTTGAGATGACATATGAGGTGATGTTATAAACGAGGTGTGTTTGCTGTCGCAGTAACTTAAGGCTAAACAGCGATGAGATGATGATCACGAGCGCACTTATCAGCTTCAGCCGTTTGAACGATAACAAAACCGTTATTTCCCGAACCGCCCAATCAGATTCCTCCATAAACCTGCGCGTGGCTCAGCTGTGACACGCCAAGCGATGTTTCTGTGGAAATTAGCGGGTATGATCTCGCCGAGAACAGCTTTTTCACAGAGAGAAAAAAAAGTTATGCAGCCCTTTTGGGTGCGCTATGAATTTCCGCTTCATAAGTACCGTATTTCAGCTCTAGTTCAGCCTAAGGAAAGAATAACCTCAGTGACACGAGAATGGAGTGACGTAAGAGAAAGAAAAGTGACGTGGTTTCTGCCCTATTTTCTCTCGTGTTTTATCGCTTCGCTAATGTCTGCCTTGCATGTCGTATGTACGACAATATCAATGATTTCATACGTGCCTGCTTCTTATTACGTAATACAACGTACAGCCGAGGTGGATACGACATCAAAGGACTCATAATATGTCGAGTTAGGGCAAATCGTTTCGACTGTAGTTTATAAAAAAACAATCCATTTAGATTCAGATTACAAAAGGCAACAAATCCTAGGCTTTTTTAACCAAAGTTTCTCAATATATTAAAAAAAGTGTCTGTTACGTAATCATAAATAACCAAACAAACTTACACAAAACAATATATATATATATATTTTTTAGATGTGCGTTATATGTATTGTACAGTAAGATTTAAAGTGCATAGCCCCACACCAATAACTGTTTTCCTTGCACAGGACACAATTTTTCGAAATCAGTTGCATGGCATCCTGTCACTGAGGATCTAAAAAATTATGTTTTTATTTATACGTTTTTAATGCAACCAATTTCAGTGCTCATCTAAAGCATTTTTAGTCATTATTACTACTTGGAGTATATTGAGTCAAAATAAATTAATTGATGGGTCAGTTGCACATAGACGTGCCTTTTTATTTATTTATATTGTAAGTTATTCTGTGGCAGACTTTAACCACATTTGCTGTCATTTCAATTTTTTGAGAGCATCATAAATGTGAGGTCCCGGAGCTGCGCTTCGTCATCCAAGATATCCAGGGTTTCATTTAATAAATTGTTTTAAGGCAGGGAAATCTGCTTGTACTAAACGACCCAAAATAGGTCTCGTCGCCTTTATGTCGTTCCTTGAGTTCTGTCGTTTAAATTAAAGTTCAGGCACATTCAAACAAGTGCATCTTCGTGTGACTAGATATATGAGTCACTTCTAAATCAAGTCAATTAAATTTGAGCTCAAATACAGGTTAGTCTCTGTGATGTTTAGTTATCCATAAAAGAGCCAACTTAGTGTTTCGGATTGACGTACCCTTAAAGTTTTACGTTTTCGTAACGCATGGTCATCTTCAGTTGCTTATTTGATAGATTTCTGCACAATTGATCCAGATGAACGCAAACTTTCCTTAATCTTGGCCTGATGGTGGACACGATTTTGAAGGATGGTTTCCTCAATGTCGCCTGAGGAGAAAACCGAGCGTTTCAAGAGAGAGGGAGTGTAAATAGACTTGATATTAACGACCCTTGCAGAGGGAAAGAAACACGAGAATCAAAACAAACAGCGCAAAGTACCAAAAGAAGTGATTCTGTCAGCATCCCTCTAAATCCTAATTTAAAAGAAACGGGGGGGATGATCTGATAACTTCAAACCATTTAAAGTTTCCCAGGAGATGGCGATGCTGCGTAATTCAAAATGTGAAAATAAAGCTGGAAGGTGATGTGATGCTGCTCAACACTGTAATACCACACGTGTAACCCTTTTTCTGTTTTCATAAAGATGTGCTTCGTCTATAACAGGCAACAGGAACTGCACATTAAAGATATTTTTATTAGAACTTGGTGTGAGAAATGTGAGATTTATGTATTTGACACAATTTGCAGAATTCACACGCAACGCAACTCTGTACAATTAATTAGCCTTGATGCAATTGTGATTTTACTGTGTTTTATTTCATTTTCCTTTATTGCATTTATCCATGTGCACACATTGTATCAACGAGCTTTAAGCACTTTTAGAAAAGCATGTGACTCATTTAAACTGAAATGACAAACAATTATACAGCTTATTTGAGGTTTTATCAAATTCCATGTCATCGGTTCTGGGAATAAAAGCGTTCAGTGCGCACAGCATGTTATTAGTCAGTCGTTAATCTTCTTGTGCTTTCCTGATGAGTGATCCCGAAGCACAGAGGCCCCTGCAGACGGTAAACGGCCCGCCTAACTCCAGCAGCACGGTCAATACTGGAGGATTCGCTAGTGCTTTGACTCCAATATTTACGTGCTGCTACAGCCAGGCAGCCAGCCAGTCACACGGCCAAGTTCAGGAGCCTCGGAGGCACACGCAGTCTTGCTGTTGCTGCTACTGCTGTCTTTGCACCCGTTGTAATGTGAAGTGCGCGTCTGTCCTGTCGTTCTTGCCGCAGCACAGTACGGCCTGCACCCCCGTTATAACTCACAAACCATTCTGTGCTGCTACAGTACCGACAGGCCCCGCGCCGAGCGCACGCGCGCCCACACGCTCCACGTTTCGCAACCTGAAAACACAGGATCAATAAAAAGACAGTGAGTACTAAGTGTCAGTATGACTACATGCTGTAATCAAATTATGTCAAAATGACTTGAAGGCTTGCTCAGAACATCAGAATCTAAAATCAAGAACAGAGATAAAATACCAAGTGGCAGTTTTGATTAAAACGTGAGACTTCCTGAGGCTCAGTGAACTTATTTTTCACGTTTGCTTTTGCCATGCAAGTGCATCAGGACATAGATCACTAACATAATCGTGTATGAAGTGAAAGTGTGACTATCTTAGAACGTTTTAGGAGTCAAGTAAAGATAATTCTTTTGTTTTTATTTTAAATGGCAACCAAGAGAAGAAAAAAAAACCTAGCAGCTGTCAATATCTAATTTCAAGGTCAAATTGTATCCTTTTTTTAATAGTCTGTTACATTATGGAGCTGACAAATGCAAAAAAATAAGTGAGCATTTCTGTTTTAAAATATATAAAATGTTCATTTTCTAAAATGTTACATTGCTTCTCCTTACACTCATAACATATTTTTTTAACTTCTATTTTTAACAGCCCATTTCTATTCTACAGTGATGGATGGATTTTTCTGGAGAAGTACACGGTGCTCAAAATCTATTTGCATACTTTTAACTCTCTGGTCAGTTTTGTTAATTTGGTACCTGTTCTGAGAAAGACATGATATTCACACTGTTCTTACACAACCTGCCTGCCTCTCTCTCACTGATGAAATCACCATTACCAGGTAAGTGTGCGCCGTGATTAAAACATTCACTGCATCTAAACCTTCATTTAGAGAGATCTGACAAAAGCAGAAAACCAGCAACTCTCAAACAAAATACAAACTGAGTGTATTCTGAGCGCATTTATGCAAGCTTTCTAAATGAACTGTATTTTTCTAAAATTATGTTCATATTCAACATTAGATTTGCAAGTAGATTCATTTAGGTAATTTAAATCAGTCAAGACATGAATTTTTCAAGAACCATATGAGTAAGCCGAAGCTAAAGCTTTCATACGGTTGAAATGACTCTTATGAGTGAGTGTAAGAAATAATTTACATGACATGTGCAAAGTGCAAAATAACCGGGCTAATAATAACAATTTCACGCATGACTAATCTTCAATATTTATCATGTTCTATTTCTGATGTTAGTTGTTTTTGTAAACCGTCAGGTTTCCATTCCATTCAGTACACACACATGTGCTATTGTACCAGGTGATCCAATACTGACAATAAACTTTTGGTGTAACACAAGCAAGAGGACAGTGAAGCATCTGCTGTCTATAAGGGTAAAATTACAGGTTATGAAAAGAGCCCCATGGACTTCTGGGAGAAAAAATAGTGCTGCCTGACAAAAGCCTGTAACCTCCCACATTATAGTATTTACTTATGCTGTTTGCTTTGTCTGTATGCCTTTGACTTTCTTGTTTTCTCTTTGTTATGTACTTCATGAGGATATAGGACAGCTGTCTTCTATATACTCCTGGTATTTTATGCATTTCAAAAATAATTCAACTACACCATGCTTCTTATAACCAATATAGTTCAAATGGTTCAGCTAGTGGCGTACTTACAGTTACTTGAGTGTGTCACAGCTCAGTGTCATGCCGTGTGCTCTACATTCCTTTCCTGGACAAAACAAAAATAAAGTGATATTTATGAAGAACAAAATCTGACTGCTTTGCTTCTTAATATAATTACATGTACAAAAAGTATAGTTTTTTTTTTAATTGGACTGGTGTATATTGGTAATTATATTGTGCGTGTACATTACGTGAAATATTTAAATGAATACTGCATAATCTTGTTTCCATGATGTGTCATGGTTTGTGATGGTCGCTCTGTGTGTGTGTGTGTGTGTAGGAAAGGAAACCCATCCTCAACAAATAACTCCACAACTGTACCAAACCTTTTTTGTGGTGTTTTATAAAAATAACAAATTTTGTTATATTAAAAAAATAAAGTTAAATTGCTTTGAAAAAAAAAAAAAAAAAAACCTAAGTAAAAACAAAAACGCCCTTTTCCATGCAAAAGACAAAGAATAAATAAATAAATAAAACCTAAAGACAAACAACACAAAGTAAGTTAAAATTATGCCCACAAAATAAATGTAATTCTAAGTAGTACTAATACTTAACTTTAAGGGAACACTTTGAATAAGTTAACTTTTACAACACAGCAATGTTACAAAAAAAGATGAGTCATCATTGCAGCCTAATTACCCAGGAACAAACTAAAAATGAATTTACACCAACAGATCATTTTAAAATTATTACTTATGTTTGAAATCGTAACTTGTACTAAGCTAATAGCAAATTCATGAAGGCATAAAAGCCAGTGATGATTTTCATTAAAAGTACTGTCTAAGTATTTACTGTCTTTCAGTGACTGAATATTATATTAGAATAAAACCTAAATAAAATGATGAATACAATCAACATAGCTGCCCATCATTATAATTATTAAGTTATTTATATATTCAAATTATATACATTGAATGTTACACTGCAGTGTAAATGTGTGACTAAAAAAAACAAAACATTTGCTAACCAAAATGACACTTCGGCGATGTGAAGGGGTTAGTCTGATTAGTGTATTTTTACGAGGCTGCAGCTAGACGTGTTGTTCCCTGTAGCTTCGTATGCCAGAAGTTAGCAGAGAAACATTCACTTCCTACCACAAAAAGGGGAAGCTGCTCCCATAATTTCACTTGCTTTTACAAGAGTAACAAGCAAAGGCGGCACGAGAGCACACAAGCGTGTGTAAAAGCACATTTATACACACACGATCTGTCCGATGGGACACAATAAAACAATCCTGGAACTGAGCAAAACACATTTTTAATCCCACTCCACAAACTATCAACAACTATTTTTGATCTTTTTGCATCTTTGGTGTACTCTAGAAAATATCTTTATATAGCAAAAATATTTTTATTTGATGCAAAAAAAATAAAAACTAAATTTTTTTCATTAAGTGCATTTGTACTTTTAAAAGTGTGCTTTCATGCTTCAGATTAATATATTGCCTTTGTACGTGATGAAACATCACAGTACAAACACAATATACAAGTTATTTCATATTGCATGAACTAACGTTGCAAAAACACATCAAGCACTTTAACTGTGAGAAGGGGGGGGTTGCTCTGGCCTAATACCTTGACAACAGCGCCAGTCCCCATAACAAGTGCATTTGCCTTGGTAACGTCAGATTGGGGCAGCCCCTGGCAGCACATGTAGTACTAAGAAGAGCTTACAATGAAGAGCTCTGCTGTTTGGCATCAGAAAGCTCGACTGGCGCTGTGTTCCTCTTAGCAGATAGCTTTGTAATTGACACTCAGATCAAGATTTTCATTTCTGTGTTTCGCATCTAAATGATCATTTACAAAAGGACACACACAGCCACCAAGAATCGAGAGTCCTCTGATCTTACTGGGCGAACAAACACACACACACACACACACACAACTGAGGCCTGAGTTAGGCCTGAAAATCATGTTTCATACCGATTGGTTTACTAGCAAATGAAGTTATGAAATTGAAAGCCCCCACCCCAAATGTTACTGACATTCAGGTTTAATGATAGTAACACAGCCAAGTGACTCTTCTTATTTTCCCTTCAAGCTACTACTTGAAACTACATCAACCAACTTCTTAGAATCCTAGGGGCCCTTCTTTAACTTTGTGGCAAGAGGCACGTTAAAATGAGCTAACACAAAGAGGAGGGGGAACACAACAAAAACCTCAAACTCGTGTTGGGACCAGTTCTGCTATCACATTTACTTTAAAGAGTCACTATACAATGTTTACAGGCATATTTAAAGCAAAGAGACATAGATATTAAAAATGAGCTAGAACTGTACAGGCCTGTTATATTATCTACAGGAGCTGCTGTTACTAAAACCGATGAAAATGTGATCCCTTTGAAGTCAATATGGCACAAAATATTACACAATGTGAAACTCCACAAAAACTTCAGAATCAACATGAATAATACAACTGGTGATAGCTCCTCAATTCATGTGCAGCACAGAATCAAGCTAAATATGTTTTCTCATACAGTATAGTAAATTATATTTGAGGTGTAAAGCATAGGGCATCATTTTACAGCCAAGGATTAAATAAATAAATAAATAATAAAAAAAAGAAATTACTAAGGGAAATATTTACCTCTATTTGAGTGGGAGCCAGTAGACAAAGCTGGTCATATTTCATATTTCAAAGCATCCAAATTAAAAGGAACAAATAATGAAAAAAAAATTTAATTTGAATTTACATACTTATATATATATATATATAGTGTGGGATGGGGTCTGTCTCAAATGCAATATTACATAACCATTAACATAAGGCAAAAATGGCACTGGGCATACGACAGGGACCAAAAGAATCAGTGGTCTTTGATGTACATGACACACAACTATAAATTTGAAGCTTTCTATTTAGATTTGGGCCAAGGGGTTACAATTGTGTTATAACTGTGAAAAAGACACTTGCAATACACATCATGATAAGCTAGTACAAGTCATTATGAACTATCATGATTGTGTCTAATATGTCACGGTCACAGAGACACGAGAGAACAAGCTAACACTGACTGAGATCAAAGGTTACAGCAAAATTTGGAGAATTTCTTCCTTGTAGCAAATTTGTTGCAACTGGGTGAAAATAATGCAGCTGGACCTTGAAAGAGTTGATGAGTGTTTTATAAAAATAAAAAAACCCCGCTGCTAATAAAATGCAGCAACTTGCTCTTAATAAAACGACTTATAATAATATCAAATACAATCTTTGGCCTTGAGCAATGTTTCTACCAGTGAATGCAAAATTCAAATCAGGATGCTAGATTGTCTAATGTTTTTTTCTTTTGAGAAGTCACCTCTAATTATTGAATACCTTATTATCTACTGCCTGTAAATTATCTAATTAAATATGGGACTGTCCCAAACTATTCCACTTGTAAAAACAAACCTAAACAAATGACTATTTCAAATTTAAGCCTTGTTGGCATGCTTTTGTCATTATCCGTCGTACTTTAACCCACATCAGCCAACGTCTTGAGTGGATCCTATCAAAGATACACATATACAAGGTATAATGCTGTATGTAACCTTTAAGCCTAACCTAAAGACAAACTCGATGTAAAGTGTTTTAAGTGGGTCATCCTCATAATGTCCAGCCTTTGCTCGTTCACAATAGACCACTGAGGGATCACCTCATGACCACAATTACACACTGACTTGAAACTCTAAATACACTCACACACACACACACACACAGGGAAAACATTTTTTTTTAATTCCTCACACGACAAGATATAAGTGTGACAATAAGTGTGACAACAAATATCTGTGCAAAATAAGTTATAGCTCTTTTGCTGGTTTACTGGTATTTATTTGTTGTTCTAGGACGTGAATGAAGAGACTGGGTGGGTCCATACAGGCTCAGTACTCAGTTGTGAAAGAATAGTTGTTGTGGCTGGACAAGCAGTAACTGAGGCATGTCACCATGACAATATCTGTTTTATACATTCCTGATATTATTTTTCTAGCTGACTGGAAGCTGCATTACAATATTAAAATATTACTATCACTTTATACTACAAGATTATGTTCAACTGTCGTTTTTAGGATGGTTTTGAATAAATTCAGGTTTTGAGTGAATGCGTGCGTATACAGTGTGCTGAATACACAAGTAGCCAACTTTAATTAGTAACTATTACCGGTTTTACAATAAACCCACTGCGAAAACATACTATAATTATAGTTTTGACATAATAATCAAAATTATGAGCAGACGCTAACAGATATAATGAATTATCATGATTCCTGGCTACTCTTTATTTAGGCTTCCATTTCCCCTCCCCTAAAAGAATTTTAAGATCGTGACCAAGCACTGGGACTAGGATTTATTTTAATACTGCTATACCAAAAAGAAAAGATAAATGCTTAAATGATGAGTATATTTTTTAAACTTGCTTTTCTGTAATTAACGTCAATTGCAATACATACAAAGAAAAATCCACTCGGAAGTCATTCAAGGCAACGATATTATCCTTCTGACACAATGTAGAGCGATAACCAACGAAATACAAACTGATTAAAGTCACACTTGGCCTCAAAAATTGTTACAGAGTGAGTGGACGGCTAACACTACATTATCATACTTTTGACAAAAGTGTCTATTGCTGTTTGCTTAAAAAAAAAAAAAACAGCTACAGAAAGCAAGCTGTCGAAGAATAATACCAAAAGCATTTTTGATAAAAGGCCCGTGTGACCTAAAATGTATTCAAAACAATTATCTCTTGTATGCTTTAGGTTAAATTTGTTAGTATAATGACTTATTTGCCTATCCCATAACTGCATCAAAACTTATCAATATTATACAGCATGCAGGAAAAAAGCCTGAGCATAATTTTGGCTCATTTGAATCTCCAGGTGCGGCACGCCCTCCACGAGACACCCAACACACACACCTCAGCACTTCTGCATTTTCAATTCCACCCCACAGTAGTTCAAGGCTGACATTTCCATCCAGTTCAGTATAAAAACCACACAAAACTTACTTCAAAAATGGAAACGCCGCCTCTGACCCTCATCAGAGAACATGAAAAAAAAAAAAAGAGTGGTGCTATTGAAGACTAATAACAACAAGCCATTGACATTTAAGGTCAGAACAGAATAAATGCATTTCTTTATTTTGGGAACAATTTAAGTAAAACTCGACACCAACTTGCATAACAATCTGAAACTGCCCTGCTTGCAATGTGATAATAATGCTGAACTCCAATTCACATTTCCAAGAAAAGCTAAAAAGCAACAACGATCCTCCTTTCTCCAGCAGACCAAATGCAGCTCTAGATGCACAAAAAACCCTTCAATTTTACTATTGCTCCAACACAACGACGCTTGAGGTTTTTTTTAGTAGTAACGCAAGTCAGCACAAGACTAACGCTACCTCGATTTACAAAAGTCACGTAGGTTAAACACCAGTTAGTTTTTAACACATTACACTGCGACGTCTCTATTAAGAGCGCTGTTACACGATAACAATTATTAAAAAATAAAAATAAACTTTTTTTAAATCAACATCGTGCTCGTACTTATAAAATGGCCCTTCACCCTTCAAAATAATATGCTTCAAGACAGTTTAGCGACAACGTGGTCTTCTAAAAAAAAACATAAAACACAACCAAAGTCGGCTTTTTTATGTCAAGCTGGATAAATAAACAGTTTCAACCCTCTTACCGGCTAAAAGGGCTGATGTCTCTCCTCTAATCCGAGTTCAGAGGTGCATCAGACTCGGACTGAACTGCGCCAGAGTCTCGTCCGTTACTCCCGCTCAAAAAACGGCGTGAAAAAACACCAAAATGCCACAGCGTCCCCCGCCGCCGAGCCGAATCCCAATCCTAAGACCCTCTGCTATTTTCCTGAATTTTTCTACATTTTTCCCCGCGTCGAGCGGTATTTTTAGATATTATTGTTTAAAAATCGTCGCTTTTCCACATACGCAGCTGAGCGATAGCCCCCTTTTCTCCTTCGGCTCCACAACCGGCTCGTATCGGTCGCTTCTGTGCTCGTCGACGCTAGACCGCAGGCAGTTTTACTCTCTAAACGCGGTCCGATCGTGCCTTTTCCCCCGCATTCAGAGCAGAAGTGCTATTTTTTAGGACGGAGTGCCGCTCGCCCAGTGTTGATGTTATCGCCGCTCACTCGAAAATGGCGCCTAAAGTGACTCTCCTCGTTCAAATCGGTAAGAGCCGCCCCCAGCTCGCATGTGCATGCCGGGAACATGGACTTGGAGAGCGGTTTCGAAGGTGGGAGATAGAAAGATCTTACTGGAAGGGGAAAAAAAAATCCATTTCGAAACAATCTTTTATTTTGTGAAACTGCACGTTGCATGTGTTTAGAGGGGAAGCCAATCCGCCAATTGAGAGGAAGCACCCAAATCGGGACAGATTAGCACACAAGACAAATAAAAAGTAGCCCTTGGTTATCTAATGCTTGTCATTTAAGCTATTTCATCGACTACTTCCCTGCCAGCTCCCTATAGAGAAAACTTATGTAAGGTGTTCTTCTGTATACGCCCTATGCAAACTGATAGTTCAGTCTCAGTGGTGTTGTAAAATATCCATTCTGCTCAGAAAGAGAGGGAGATATGACCTGGTTTTTCCTCGGCAACTGCTTTGTGACACACTTGAACGCCCAAATCTTAATGCTGCCCACTTATCCACACGCAGATACTCTAGTAGAAGATACCAGCACGAGTGTGTTACCCCATTTATTACTAACTAACATATGCTGCAGTACCGAGGCTTTAATATACTTTACACCTATGGCACCTTGCTGCCAATAGATGTGTACTATTGATAATCTAAGCTACATGTTTTATCTTGTTTTGTGATCTGAATATTAATAATCCACATTTTACCGTTGTGTATAATAAAGTGAAAATCAACCTTATCATGGACCTCAACTTTGTTATTGTGCATATAAATATTACAGGGCTGTGTAATTAGCTGTATTAAAAGACGCTGAGCTAATACGACATGAATTGCAGTCAAATGCATGAAACGGGACGCTTTTATTGTATATTGATAATATACAAAATTTTAAAGTCCCTTATACGTACTTTTTCACTTGAAAGAGATAGCACCAATAAATGCTGCCAAATAGTTAAGGTCTTTTTTTTTATATAGCTAGCTACATCATCGCTGACTAATGTCTGAAGTCAGGACTTTTGTCATAGGATGTGTATCACCTCTTAATGCAAGTGCAACAACGAAAAGGTTGCTGCAGAACTTTAACACACTCTCCACTCATAGCTTGAATTGCTGAATCAAATGAAACGTACAGAAAATACAGAATTTTACTGCCATTAACTTGTTCTTTGAGTTTCCCGAGAAGCTTATATCGGTCTTCTTTTTAAACAGATGTGTGGTTTTGTTTTGCAATTGATTGAGTTGAAGAGGACACCAGAGTAAAAGGGGGGAAAAAAAGCTGAAAATTTGCTGAGTCAGCAAAGTAGGTTATGGCAGACTACAACTGCTGGAGCACTGAAAGTAGAAATTTTGAGTTTTGCTGTATGTATTATCTTATTATTTTGACTCTTGCGTTATATCAAACCCTTGACCTGTTAGCTTATTTATGTGTAATATCTCCGATAGATACATCTAAAAGAAAGTCAGGCCACATAATGCTGAAAAATACTGAAAACATGCCTTTCTGTCTATTCAAATTTACGATCCTAACATTTAAGTAATTAGCTGTGTTCCAATAAGGACAAATAAGTGTGCTGTGCACCCATTGCACTCTTGCACCCTCCACTTTTCAAACCTTTTTGTAGGGGTGTGAAAATAGGGGCAGTTGTAAGGGGTGAACTTGAGTGTGTGTGTTTATGAAAGGGTTTTGTTCTCTCATTGAAGGGTCTCAGACCCCCACCCCACCCCAAAGCTGTCTGAAGCAGCTGCACCCCTGTGATCTCTTTAGTATGAGGGAGGGGGTGGGAGCATGTGAGGGGACAGCCCCCACTTTTACAGAGGCCAGAGCCTACACACTTAAGTAACAACATCCATCAAAAGCCAATAGATGCCTGCAAGTCAAGACTGAGAATACAACAGCAACCTTCGACCCCTGTTAAGTGGGCCGGCCTAACAAGACACAGCCACTGACTCATGCTGGTTTGTTTGGTTTAACTTCATTTATTAGTGACCCAAAGGGGGAGAGCAAAAATAAAAACTTTCTAATTAAATGCTTTATACAACATAGAAATCCCTCAAAGCATGAACACAAATCAGGTTTTTCCTCTTAGATCTGACCTCACAGAACATTTCATTTCACACAAGCACACTTTATCCAAAATTTTGTTGCTGGCATCATAGCCTGGAAAATTGTGCACCAATCATAAAAGATAAATTTATGCTATATACATACCATGCAATGTGAATGAAATGGCAATACAATTTCAGTAAATTTATCCCATTTTTATTATGGCGTAAGAATAATATTCATTCAGTGATTATATGAAGTTATTACATGTTATGTCTTGACTTTGTAGCAAGTCATTACATGGTATTTCATCAACCCTGTCTAATATATGGCATACCACTTTCTATCAGTAAGGGACTTAAAAAGCACACGTCGCTTATGCAATGCAAACTTAGCTTAAGTCACGATATACGAGTTCATTACTTCTTTTAAGTTGATTTGGCTTGCGTTTCAATCATTTGAACCACGCGGTTAAGCCATTTACGAGCACCTCGAAACGTTCCCAAGACGTCCAGCAGAGCAATCGGCCAAAACGTTAAGCGTTGCTCTGCTTGTGCCACTGAATAAAAAGGGAGTCGACTAACTGTGCCGATACAAAGACACAACAGAAAGAGCGGCCGCTTCAGCGGTACGAACTCAAATCCAACCGGAAGTCCCGCCCCCCCAAGCAGCTTTAACTTCGATGATGTAACCCCTGTCCAAATTTAGAATGTTGTTGATGCCTCAGAAGTTTCTCCTCTGGCTGAGAGCGCTGTCTATCACTCGACGTCACGACTATCCTGTTATTATTGTAAACAGTCTACCCGTTCTTTTACTGTCGTCCTCCACCTCACCAAATTCTCCCCCGGTCCTTTGTTCGCAAAGTATCGGATCGGCATCACCAGCAATAGCGCAGGCAGCGGAAACAAAACGCGCCTGTTCACACTCGGCAGTGAAGACCGAGCAACATGTGAGAATATATGGGTTTTGAGACACACAGCAAATCCTGCTATAATTGCGGAGCGGCGGAATGCAGCTTCGGTGTAGTTGGACGCAATAAAACCCGGCACTTCGCCGCTTGGCTTTCTTTGTGCTCGATGATGTATGTGTACGCGATTTTGATTTGCTATTCAACCTTTGCGATAAATTAATCGTGGAAAGTGACATTACGCGACTTCTATTTCACCCCCCCCCCTCTTCCTCCCTCCCCGAGCGCATCCATCGCCTTTTGTCGAAACCCTTCAAGAAACACACATAAACATTCATTCAAAAAAACTAGCGCCTTTCTTTCCGGACCTAACTATGACCGTGCGCCGGGGTTGTTTACCACCTCCGCTTAAACGCACCAATTTCAGATGCCCGGTAATTAATCGTAAACAACACGACAACTTTCGTCCTCAGACGCTCGCCAATACGCGAGAAAACGCGCCGTGAATGGCAACTCAACAACAAAGCTTCGCTCCGTCGTATTTCCTCTTGTGAAGCGGGGGAGCGGAGCTGGAGAGGTTGGGTATGGAAAAGAAGAAGGCTGGTTTATGATACTTACTTCAGGCTTGGAATAACCTGGGAAAGTGCAAATCCCGTTTTACGCGTACGTCGAGCCAGAGAAGCGGCGGGGAGGATATTCCGGGAGAATGCCGGACGCATCAGTATATCACTGAAGCCCTTCTCTATCTCTATTATTGCAATTACGCCAAGCTTCAAGGAAGTTGTCCTTTTGTTCCAGCATTTATACATTGCGTCAATGTTGCGAAAAGAGGAGGCGGAGCGGTGGCACTTGGAGTACGAGAGAGAGAGAGAGAGAGAGAGAGAGAGAGAGAGAGAAGAAGCGAGCACACGACCTTATGTACACAAAACCCAGACCCTCCACCCTATAACAAAATCGACGGGATCAGATGAGATCACGTGTCCCCCCTCACTGTACAGCTCAACTCATACGGGGCGAGACACGCGCTCGCTGGGGTAGGAAGCGCGAAGTGCCAGGCAAGTCTTCATCAAAGCTCGAGCTGCTTACACGGAGACCGCGAGGACGGATATCTTTATTAAGCGCGTGTCTGTGTTTGTGTAAATATCTGTGCACTGGTTTTGTCAGCGTAAGTCATTTTGATGTTGAATCAGGACTGTCAGGATCCAGTTGCAAGACGCAAAGTTCAGGCGCACCGCCTTAACGCTGCCGTGCTTTACCCACATGGATATCAAAACAGTTTCAGCATGCATGCATGCATAGAGTAGTTTGCACTGAATTACTTTATGTAGTGATGCATGGGTGTCCTGCTGAATCAACCGGACCATTGCTCCAGTTACAACAGAGTTGCATCACGGAGTTTTGCTTGTCGCTTTTCTGCTTGGTTCCACGGCCGGTAGATACTCAATTAGATAACAAATTGGTGTATGTAATTCAGCTTAACGAAGTCATTTGTCATTTGATTCAGATGTTATTTGAAATCCGTACTCATATTGAACAAATGTCCGCGTGACAGCTTTACTGTCAAGAGTTGTAGATAAATGTAGTTAAACAAAGCATTTCGCTGATGAGGCAAATGTATTTCACAAATACATGCGGTTCGATTTTAGTTATTTAAAATACAAATGATGTCAAATATCCGAGGGACCCTCAGCCTCAGTGCATTGGGGCCTGTTGAGTTTACTGGAGTTGACCTTGGCCCTAACTTGACCGTACCATATCAACCATCGGGACTTTTTTAGATGATGTTAAAACTTAAGTGTATACAAACATTTGTGCACCAACACAAATAGAAATAGATCATGCACTTAGAAATTACTTTTTTTTTTTTTTTTACCCAGGGGTCAAATTTTTAGGTAGCGTTTCTATCATATGAATACATCTACAGTTAGAAATGTGTCAAATGTTAACATTTTATATTGCAAAGCCTATGTTAAAAATATGTTAGATAATAGTAATAAAGATTTTTTTTTTAACAGCGAGTTGTCAGTCCGTTATTTGAAAACACAACATATCGTGAAATGAAGTGTTGAAGTTTCTCAGACTGCTGTGTAAAATAAAATGTCGGCCATTAAATAAAAACTGTTCTTTGATAAATTACAGGAGTCGGCCCTTGTGAAACAGGCCCACATGAACTTCTCACCCGTTTCTACACGGACGCAAAAGTTCATCAACAGCGGAACAACTTGTTTCTTTATATGCAGATCATGGGGGTTTATGACTTACATGCATATTGTGGTAAAGACTTAAAAAGAATAAATTACTCGCGAGCTCTCTTTGCATTATGAAACGTAGCATACCTGACAAGAACTAAAGAATCTTTATGCATTTGCTTCACAACAGGATCCCAAGAATCTTCATGTGCTATAATACAAACAGCAGGTTATTTAAATGCCACTGCAACAGGTTCAAGAAGCGCAAAATTAAACAGGCTATTATGTGCGATCATCAAGAAAAATGTTTAAGAGTAGCGTATAATTTAAAGATATTCTTCCAGGTGTCTTCCACCTGTAATCTCAAAGGTTCATCATAAGTTTAACATATTAACCAAAAGCCCATGTGATCATTTTTCTCCATGTTTTGGAATAAATCAAAATGCCGTATAATAAGGCCTGACAACTGTGACACAAAACGGATTACCTAAATGCGCATTAATGCAAAAATCAATTCTTAAAAACAAAAATCTATCGATGAACGCCATGCAGAGTTCAGAATTGCTCCAGAAGACACCAAAAAGCTTCGTGTAAATTTCAGTCAAAGAACTGGACTAAGAAACACGCGTTCCAGCATAAGTCTAACCTCTGTGAATAAGAGATTTTTCTTGCCATAATTTGAACGAATAGATATGAATTCGTTTGCTGACGGACACTATGACGTCAAATGCGTTGCGTCTCTATTTCTATGAAACAAAAACTTTTTTTTTTTGCTACAAAAGGAACAATTTTAAACCGCTGTTACCAATAGCGAGCTTTCAGTGGATTAAAACAATAGTATGTTTTTAAAGCAATGTTTTTTTTCTACCCAACAAAATGCATGGCTTTTTCTGGAAGCTGTTAAAAAATGAAATAGCCGCTAAAATAAACAGTCTGCAAACTTTATCCGTGTTACAGGGAATCGTTCTCGTGATAATGCCAGGATATGTCCCACTGCGATGTTGTGCCTGTCTCTTATTTGACGCGGACTCAAGAAGAAAATGTTAACCACGTTTGAGCACGTGCTAGAATTAAACGAGTGACGTTAGTAAAGTTTTTGATGCGTGAGCTCGGTCTAAAGATGCAAAGCTTGTTTGGGTCCGTGCACGTGGGATTGTCGCCTACTTTATCTCTTCAAGAGAGACTCTGCATAACCGCAATTATTATAAAAAGTGCCAATACCCCCAGATAATGAGATATCTCTGTGCGGTGTAAAATCCGCGTGATATTCTACGCGGTTTCGCGTTGTTATATTCGTTTTGAACACGGAGATTACTCAAGGCAGAGGCAAGCAGAATCATTTGCATTCAGAGCCACACATAAATTAACAATTAAATAATTTCTGGCATGCACGGCCCAGCGTAATTATATGTTTTGCAACATGAAATATGCTTAAATCGACTCATAGTTGATTTATAGGCAGGGCATTCAAACTTATGTGACTTGAAAAATTCTAAAGAAGGTAATAGATTTCTTTGTTAACCGCGTGCTAAAAATGGAAGACATAAAAATTGCAAAAAGCTTGAAGCATTGGCTGTTTTGTGTTATTGTAATGCGAATTAAACGATTAAAAAACGTCAAATTAATTAATCCAGGTTTGTTCATTCAGTGGGTCGTTTATCCAAAGTGATGTGATGCTGGACTGATGGGACTGTGATTGCTTCACTGAACCTTATCTATGTTTAGGTCGTTTTTTCATCCTTGTAAACGTCAAGTACAGGCTTGGCATACCTTTTCAATGCGATGATCTAATCCAGAAAGTTTTGCACCGCCCTCTCTTTTCTCACACCTGTCATAGAAGAACATTTCAAAGAAGCGAGGCTGTCCCTCACTCACAGACTGTCTATCTATATCCTCATATCCATCCCTCACGCTCCCCGTCTCTCCCTCACCATCAAGTAAAATGGTTGTCTGCACCTCTCTGGGTTCAACCTGGGTGTGCCTGTGTTCATGAAAGTCTGGGCAAACTGATCTGGGATCAGATTCCTCCTCACTTTACAATGATAGCAACCCAAGCCTATTTATAAAGAGTTGCTGGCCTCTTCGATTACATACCCCTCTGCCTCTTCTCACAGATCCCCACTGTATCCAGGCTCCCTCGACTGCCCTGTGAGACCAAACAAGAAAATGGCCACAGAAGGGAATTCAGAAGGGTGTGTGAGCACTAAATACTATGCCCAAAAATATATTCTGACTCAATTGGCAGAAAGACTCCTCACTTAGACACAAACATAAGATAAACAACACAGAAAGTGTACTGACTGCTCTATTGAATAATCTGCTATTAATTGTCCTTAATTGATTTTAATTCTCCATTGAACTTCAATGTACCTAGTTTCCTGGCTTCCGTTCGGCAGACGGGTCACGCAAGCTGTCAGTGGTTCTTGTGTCTTACTGTCTGAAGACGTTCTGTAGGAGATGACAGGACCATGAAGATATTAATGAGTTTGTGAAATGCAATTTTCTGAGTAATTTAACAAGTATTCCAAACCGGCCTCCCGTTTTCTGGGCCTGAATCAGAGACAGTTCCTTAATAATAGTGAACACACTGTAAAATGTTCCTGGGGTGGATCGTATAATAAATAAATCAATAAATCTCTGTTTAAATAATTTTGTGTCTTTAGAAATAGTAAACAGGTGCATTTTATGCACAGTGTAGTGCATAACCGCTGGAAAAAAGACCGAGATAAAGAGGCAGAGAGAGAAAAGGACAGAAATAAATAATACAAACTCTTCCATCTATAGCATCTGTATCAACAAGTGTTTACGGAGAAATATTGTGAGTGTGTTATCTAATGTCTGCTTACAAATGCAAAAGGTACATATAATCAATAGAAAAATCAACTGTGAGAGATTTTGGTTATTATATAATAAATCAGAGACATCATAAATTCTATACATTCAGTATTGCAAGAAGCAAATGTTCATGGATCCTTACAATTTGAGGGAAGAATTTAATCAACCAATCAGATTTCCAGGACGTCTTTCCATACTTTTTCTCTTTGATGTCAGAGGATCCAAGAACAGGTCCTGCTTGTGTCTTGTGCATTATGGTTTCTGAGCCACACTAGCTGGGCTGGAGGAGGAAAACTGTTGTGAATTGTGTCTACTGACCTCACCAAATTAAAACCGAACTCACAGCAGTCCTGTTTAAAGCATACAGACACACATGCTGTAACCTCCCAGCCCAGCTGCTGTCTGACTGCATGACAGAGCTTCCAAGCGAAAGAGGGTGAATTCCAGAGACTTACACTCCTCATATATTGCCTGCCTCTCCTCCTCTGATCCACTCACCCATCGGAGCCACAAACTCTCACACACCTGCTGTGTGTATGTGTCCGTGTGCATGCACCAGAGTAAATGTGCAGGTATGTTTGTTTGTAGCGCAGAGGTTTGTGTGTGCGTGTCTGGTACGGATCAGGGCATGCTTTCCTGGCATCCTAGTCATTTGCACTTGCTGGTGAGGCTTGCCAACACCACGCTTCAGCCTGTGAACATGTTTTCAACCCCGACATGATGACACTCACTAGCTGCAGACACTCCAGCGGCGGAGCTACTGAACTGGACAGAAGTGCATAGGTGGCGGTAAAAAATGAAATATGAATTATGAATGAATTCAGAGACTCTTTGTACATGCCAGCTCTAACTAAGCTTGTGCTTGGAATAGCACATGTGTACGTGTAATATATGATTGTATGAATTATGAAACAGAAATGGCCACTTAGAAGCAGGGTTAATCGTTAACTAAAACCATAAAAAATGTCATGACTTGAAATAAAACAAATATTAACTAAAATTAAATGGAATATAAAAAAAACTAATAGCTAATAGCAACTATACAGACATTTTAAAATAAAATGAAATATAAAAATATAAAGTTAAATAAAGTATAATTCTATATGTGTGTGTGTGTGTGTATGAAGCTTTTATTTATTAAAAAGGATAACTCAGTTTTTTACATTTTCAAAAACCATGGTTTTTATTATGTTATGTTTTTATTGTGTTAGTTACCTGTTTTTTAAAGTTATTTTGAACCTAGTCAAAATAACCCAACTTTACTTTGATTGAGATGAACTGGAATGCACAGTGAAAAAACACGATTTTTTTGCAAATGAACTCTTACAAAACTAAATTAAATCTAGAAATATAAACTGTGTGTGTGTATCTCACTAAAAAAATAAAGTTTTGTCTATCATTTACTCACAGTCATGTTCCAAAGTCATGCTGTTATTGTCCATGAAAGGCAATAAAAAACATATTATATACACATTTTACACAACTTGAAATTTGAAGTCATCTGAATCAGGGTCTCTAAATCCCTTATTTTCCACATCTGTACCTTGTTTTCAATTCTGTCAGAGAGTTTCTTCTTTCCCGGCGACCAGGAGCTGTTGCAACTAATCCAACACACCTCTGATT
>JAUMHI010000033.1:21432234-21442801 GCA_032359435.1 Enteromius unitaeniatus
TCTCTCTCTCTCCCTCCACACACCCTAACAGTGAAGGTGCTGCTTCACTCATCCGTGCCAGAATGATAGATAAAGAGAGAGAAAGTGGAATGGAAGAAACGGACAAAGACGACAACAATGGAAGCAAAACTAGTGCTCCTCTGTGCAAAAGTCGCTGCTGCTGTGTTAAGAGTGTTTCCAGGGCGTTGCTAAGCTGTTTTGAGTGTTTTCTAGTATGTTGTTATGTGTATGCTAACATGTGGACCGCCAGGTTCCTAGGATATACTGTCTGTCTCGCAGTCTGCCTGTCCTTTATTCTTTGTAAGACAAAAGATGATATCCTGAAGCGTGTTGCACCTGTTTTTGTCTATATAACGTCCAAAACAACAAAAGACTCTATTGACTGATATTGTATGAACATAGAGATGAAAGTGTTTTTAACATCTTAAGAGCAACATGAGAAAAACACTAAATAATTTTCTTTGTCTAAATAATGAAGTCAGTGGGGTCTAAAACGACAACATAAGACAAAATAAGGTGAAGTCTGTATTTATTTATTATAAAGGAAGTCAGCGGGGGCCAAAAACACACTAGACTAGACTAAACAAACAAATGTTTTTAAAATATCTTTGGAACAACATGCTGGTGAGTAACTTAACAACATAAGCTTTTATTGTACATGAATTTAAGTAGCCTTTATTGTATTGACCTTTAAAGTGCCCCTATTATGCCATTTTAAGTAAGGGATAATATACAGGCAGCCTGTAGTTATCGCAGAAATAAGCCCCGGCAGTGAACATGAAGCGGAGCGCATAACTACAGGCTGCCTGAACATTATCCTGCTTATTACACGGCTACTTGCCACATAAGGAAAAAAACTGGACATAAATATGAATTTGAAACAATTTCAATTAGATTAACATTTTCATCCTTTCGCGAAACCATATAGTACCACGTGACTAACATTCAAACGTTAGTAAGACAATTTATAACATCTACATATGAATATATAACAACGGATGTATTTTACATTTTCCATTGTTAATTGTGGTTGTCCAGTGTTTGTCACAAGATGGCCCCAAACGGTAATCTTTGTTGGCGCGGAGGGATTTTAAACACATAAGTAGTACCGTTATGCGTTACTATTTTGGAGCGGTTATTATTTGAAAAGAACGAACCTGCAAATGTTTGAACTGACCAATCAGAATCAAGCATTCCAGAGAGCCGTGTAATAAAGGTTGCTAATATTGCCTTATGAGTCTCTTAAAACAGGTTTACATGTATTTAAGGTCAAAAAACACTTTAGTTTTCTCCAAAAATAGATTTAATTTTAACTCATTTTTAAATGATTCGTAAACGACTCGTGTGAAGCAGTTTGAACTTCGAAGAATCAGTCTGTTTAAACCCCTCCTCTCCGTGAGCCCTCACTGCATTGGTCAGATGGTGCAGTCCTTTATGATTGGTCTACCTCTACAGCGTGTCGGAAAACGAAACACCCGTTGCCATAACTGAACGACAACCCAGGGTACAACGTCTTCTTGACATGACGTAATCCACGTGGAAATTGTACTGTTTGTGGGCGGGGCAAATTGTTCGTGATGTAAAACGTGGGCGGGTGTTATGCAAATATGTTACTTTATGACGTGTGACCGTAACAGAAAAACAACGACTCTTTTTTGATCTACAAAATCTTCATTTATCATGCACTGTCGGCATCACAACTTTGCAGATTTGCAGTTTATGTTCACATACAGCTACATGACACAATGCATGAACGATCATATTTGAAAAGGCATTAAGGGGGCACTTTAATGTATGGACATTAAACAATCTTTTAAAAAAAATTCTTTAAAACAACACAAGGGTGGGTAAATGAACAACACAAGAGTAAGTAACACACAATGAACACATTCTTCAAATTAACTGTTTTGTCTATAAAAGAAAAGTCAATGGCATCCAAAACTATTTTCTTTTTAATGCACTGTTTTTTAATGTTTTAAGCATCATTGGAAAAACCGAAGATTAAGTAAAACATATTAATATATTTCAAAGTCTGTTTTTGTTTATATAATGAAAGTCAGTGGGGTCAAAAACAACACTGGACTTTATTTTATGGGTTTTTTAAATATCTTTGGATATTTTATTTATTTAATTATGTATATATAATTATAATCTGTCCCTTTAAGGATTTGAAAAGAATCCTAATACTAATGCCATTAGGTCTCAAACACCATAAATTATAAGATATAAGACCAGTATAGCATAAAAGAGGACAGGAACTGCGAAGACACTGAGAGACACTGGACACTAGGAGAAAGAGAGAGCGAGATGGATACATAGATATAGAGATAGCAATGGGGAGGGGGTGGGTTAGTTTAATTACATTTCTCAGTGCCACTCTTCTGCCATACGGGCCAACAGTCAACACACACACAGCAAGACACAGGGAGGGGTAGTACAGTCTCTCGCTAACCATTTCCTCAGTTCTTCACAAAGAGATAGCAACAAACACTCTGGAAACATGACATAATGCAAAAAGTGTAGACACTGAAGTCTGTCAGTCATGACGATAAAAAACCTTGAAACATACAACGATATACAGACCAATTTAATTTCAAATTTAATGAAGATGATTATCATTCTCATTACTGTAATTGTTGTCATTGCCATCACCATGAGAGCTGATCAAATATCCCAGAGGCATTTATTTGTTTTGTTTTGTTTATTAAACATGAAAATTAAAACAAAGCCAATACACACACAAACACACAAAAAACCTCACATCCATGTCATTCCAAACCTGTATGACGTTTATTTTTTTAAGAGAATATTTTGAAGATTGTTGGTAATCAAACCATTTCTTAAAATATATATTTTATATTCCCCAGAGCAAAGAGAATCATAACATTCTGGAATTATAAGAAGGTCAATTTTAAGTTTTCTTTGTATCTATTCACTTTCATTGTGCACTGAAAAAAAAGATTAACTAAATTTACTCATTTAATTTACTAATTTTCTTAAGTGGTTGAAATCAATTTCTTTAATGTGTTTTTTAACATAGCTAAAATAATAGTTTGCAACCATTTACCTTAAAAAATTACTATAATTTATAAAAATGCTTAAATAATTAGTATAATTATACTAAAAAAGGTGTAGAGGAAAAAGCAGCATCAACATTCTGCTACATGTTCTTCTTATTGTTTGTGTTTGCAAACTATTAATTTTAACTGCATTTAAATAAACAAATTTAGTTGACTAACTTTCAACTAAATTCGTTTATTTAGACATAGCTAAAATAAACTGACTGCAACCACTACCTTAAAAATGTTTTAGTTAATTCAATATATATTTTTTTCAGGGAGTAAATGATAACAGAATTGTATTTTTAACTTTGCTTAAATCACCAAATAAATCAGTACACTGAGTACCAAGCAATAAAAACTAGAATCTTTTTGTCCTCCTCAGTGTGACACTGAGACACTGTGGACAACAGCTGATCCATGACGGAGATTGAAGGGTTTGCCTGAAATCAGTTTGAGATCAGTCTTGTGCCTTCTCTTCAAGCGTATAAGGTGAAGATTAAATAAACACAGCTGATCCTAGATCAGCACAAAAGGGTTGCTTGACCTGGTCCACTGGGATGGCACTAACTCTCTCCAGATTGGGCCAAGCAGGGGAGCAGGAGGTTTTGGACTGACAGGGGGGAAAAGGGAAAAAGAGAGGGCTACAGAGAGAGAGAGGAAGAGAGAGAGAGAGATACAGTGAGCGGAAGAAAGCGAGATGCATTGCTGCCAGGACTCCTGATTCTACAGCATCTGTCACCCTGAGTCAAAAGAACCAATATAAAATCTGTTATCAAAAATGAATGTAAATGAAAGCAAAGCCACTCTGAAAACGTACACGCTTTGAGCAAATGCTGGCATATAATAAAATCGTTGATTTAAGACTACGCACATTGCATGCGTGTATGTTTTTGTGCAGTCATATATTCCCATTGTTGCAACATAATTACTTCATAAACAGTAGTAATCATTTAAATTTATCTTTAATATTTTTTTTATCATCTTTATCATCTATCTACAGCCTCCATAAACATAACTCCATAAATGCCATAAAATTCAAGATATTGTGGCAAAAATTTAGCTTTTTTGTTAAATGTGATTTAATACAACAGTGAAGTAAGTATTGTGCTATTTTTTATTTTAAAGAAAATATTGTGTTTTGGTGTATTTCGCCACTGAAAACATTACCTACAAAGCCACAGCAGAACTGTTGTGCATCTCAGAGTAACACAGCAGTTTAGTTTCTGAATGAATACCAGTTTTGAACGAATGATTGAATCAATGATTCAAAGGGAGAGAGATGTTTACTGAATTCTTGAATGAATCAATTTTCTATTTTCAACAAATTGACTCATACAGACTAGAGTGCGGATCAGGCTGCATTTTTCTGTCTGAGCCCGGCCCGTGTTCAACAGAGCTTTAAGATATTTATGTCCAAGCCCAATCCCAGCCCAACACAGTTAAAATCTATTTTATTTTCTCATACTAATAACACATTCACTTTTTTGTTTGGAAAGCCCACTTTTATTAAGCAACTGTAGGAAAGCGTTCGTAAATGTCAACAGCATCAAAAAGCACCGTTATAATTCGCGCTGATGTGACCGAGCCCAACCTGAACCCGAGCATCCTTTCGAAATGATCTGTCTGAACAGACATTTACAGCAACCTAGTGGTAGTTTTAGTTTTTTCTTTAGAGTAACATTTAATGCAATAAAGCGGTCATGCTGCTAAAACAATGGTTTTTTGTGTATTTGGTGTAATGCAATGTGTTTATGCAGTTAAAAAAAAAACTGATTATTTTCCACATACTGTATATTATTGTTTCTCCTCTAAGCCCCGCCTCTTGAAACAGGTCGTTTGTACAAAGCTATGATCATTCTGAAAAGGCGATGTGTTCTCTGATTGGCCAGCTATCCAGTGTGTTGTGATTGGCCAAAAACCTCAAAAAATTTGGTGGAAATGTTACACTGCTTACCATATATCTTGATGTCACCAAAACAATGAAAGACACTACAAACGAGGCATTTGTTGCATCCAGTGGAGACATAATTTACTGATTATCATAACTAAGTACTGTCTTTTTACGCATCTCGTTGCATCGTGCCTCGTAGACATAACTCCATGTCTGCATTTGTGATCAGAGAAACAACAACTGTGCTACCATGCTCAAAACTTGCAAATAGTAAGTAGCAGGTTCTTGAGTTCTTGACGGTTGTGAGTCAGAAGCCCTAGACTGTCCTTGCAGTTAGAACCGCTAGAACCGTGTTTAAACGAGCCATTTTTAGGGCGTAACTTTTATAAAGAATAATAAATATTAAAGTTTTGAAACTTTACAGGATCTTATCTAAGCACTTCAGCTTGTAACACTCCAAGAAGAAAGTCAAACTTGAAATCGCATCATATGATCCCTTAAAAAACATTCAAGTGACAGTTTACCATAAATAAATACATAAACAAATGTTATATTGTTTTTTTGTTTGTTTATCTTACAAACATAAATCCAAGCCCAAGACTGTTCCAACAAATGGAAACCAACTTGGACTTCCACTTCCACACCAAATATTCACATCTAAATACCAGGTTGGTATTTTGAAACGTCAGGCGAGTTTCCACTATCCACTAATCCTTGAAAAGCATGTAGTCTGAAAACCAGGACAACCATGCTGCACTTTACTAAACAGAATCTGACCTTCTCTCTCCGTCTCCACAACTCCTGCACATGGTTCAAATGAACGACTCCACACGCCTGTTAGTGATTAGATTGGGCCAATGTGTAAAACCTCACTATCTAAAAGGCTCTAATCGCACGGACCATTAACGGCATGCTAATTACACAGAATTCCTGCCGGGAGGAGGAGAGGGAGAGAGAGGGAAGTGGAGGGGAGGGAAGGAAAACGAAGTGAGGAGGAGAACGTAATCCAGACTGCTTTGAAGTTCAGTAACTAAAGCAGCTAGTAAACTGAAGCATTTATCATTAATATGTGGTGCTCCCAAAACATTTAAGCTCTTCAAGGTATAAATGACTCTGACCACAGAGTTACGGTCAAGGCTTTGAAGAGTTCAGGGAACTTCTTCTGGAATGCTTTGGTCTCGCCTGTGGCTGGAAATGCCCAAATGAGACGTCTGTGGAAATATAATAAAGGATGGACTATAGATATTTTTTTTTTATTATAATTTCTTCGGAAAATCCCCATTTTTGTCATTGAAGCCCATGTATAGTTAATTCAGACAAACACAAAAACAAACAACACATTTAGCTATGGCTAACTAGACAGACATACAGTATACTGTACCATAGATCTTACTGTTTGATTTTTATTTATTTATTATTATTAAGTAATTAATACGCAAGGCACCATTCCACAAACTGCTCTCTGCCACCACAGCAATGGCTGCCTACTTCACATTTCAAATAGAAAACAAGGTCACACTTTATATTAGGTGGTCTGAACTGCTGTACTTGCACCAAAAAATAAGTACAATATACTTATTGTGTCCATATTAATTGCTATTAAGGTGGGAAACGGGACAGGTTTGGTGGTATGGTATGGTGGCATACGTACTGTGTATTTAATTACTTATAATTATAAATAAAACCCACACAGATTCATAGCTTTCCAGTGAAGAAACAAATGTATACTTTATATACATACGCAACAAAAATCTCTTTTAATTCAATTTTTTATGAACCTAAGTCCACACAAAAGCTCTAATATCCAAATGTTTGCACTTCTTAACAAGGAATGATAAGGAAGAAAGATGGAAGCAAGGATAGCGCTCACACAGGCCTCTTATGCTCTAAAAGATACTGCATTTTCTCTCTGTGCCTGAACAAAGGCAGTCATTCTTCGCTATGCTAAAATCTTAAAATCCATCAGAGCTCATCTCGTTTGCAAGTGGCTATAGTTGGAGGCCTGAGTTTGACCTCTGACCTCTCCATTCACTGTGAGGCCAGCGAACCTTGTGTCAATCAAACACAAAGAGTTTTCTTGTCACTCTGTCCCACAATAGTTCTTAAAGGGAGGCCCGTGTCTGTCAGATGAACTGGATTGATTCATTTGTCTGCTGAACAGAGCTCGACTTCAACAGCTTTTAGCCTCATTGATGCAGTTAATGCATATCATGTACGTTTGACGAAAGCTTGACACTGGCCAGCTTGATCCCAAGCTTGACATGGGCCAGGGGAGCTGCTGAAAAGCCCAGCAGGAATGACATCACTCTGAAGAGTGTGCGTGTGTGAAAGGAAAGACTTAAACTGATTCCTACCAGATCCCAGAGGGCTGCGAAAAACCAGACTAAATATGATTCAGCTTCACTCACGGCCTTTAGCTAATTAACTTAAAGAGACAGTCCTCTCAAAAATGAAAATCCTGTTAACATTTTCTCATCCTCACGTTGCTCCAAACCTGTATGAGTTTCTTTCTTCTGCTGAGTACGAAAGACATTCTGAAGAACGTGCGCTCGCTTATTAATGGCATAGATTTGCCGCCATAGATTAAGTGTGTTTTTCACGAGCTGGTTGCTTCTGCTGCGGCGGGGCGGAGGATCGCGATACGGTATCGTGATGTCTATCGGCCATCGGTGATCGACCCAACCCTAATATAGATAAAACAATTCCTTATTTATAAACGGTACATGGTGCATTATTTTTATAAGCTGTGTCCCAAATGGTGAACTATACACTATGCACTTAACCATATAGTGTAGACATTATTTAAGGTTATTTTATCATTCATAACCAGAGTCTAGCCCCTGCCCCTCCACTATTCAATTAAAGCTGTGACAGTTCAGGAGTTCAGTTCAACATTTAGGAATAGTTCATCAGTGGTGATGTCTGTATGGCACAAACGTAAAAGTTTTAGGACAGTAAAAATTGTAGTTTTTTAATTACATGTAAATCAAACAGAAAACACAGGTTAACACAGATTAATTGGATTAATTCAACTGGACTTTGCTATCATAGGAACTACCAAAAGTCCTGAGTTCTGTGACCTTAAGGAGCAAAGTAAGGAAAAGTAAAGCTTAAGTAAGTTAAATAATACCTACTTACATAGTAACTATGTGTACGTATGTAACCACAGTGTAAGTACACATTGCTACATAGTATCTACGGATGTAATATTTCTGTAACTACACACATGTAACAACCCTCAGAATGGTGTGTGTAAGTACAAATGTTTAACAGGACATTGGTAACAATACTTTTTTCACGTCACTAAGTAGTTCTTTAACAGGAATTATATAACTATATTTTGTAACAACTCGATCCAGGCCTAAAAAAAAGCCTAACTTACTGGCCAATGCTGTGTAACATCAGAGTACTTACATGGTAAACCTATAGAAATAATCTACTTAATATAAAGTGCAACACATTTGTACTTACACATACTCTTCAGTGGGTTGTTACATATGTGTAGTTACACAAATATTACAGCTGTAGATCCTGTGCATCAATGTGTACTTACACTGTGATTACATACTACATACACACCTAGTTACTGTGCAAGGTATCAGAGATACAATATAAAGTGGGACCACATGGGTTAGGGTTAGTTCATTTTCATTTTTGGGTGAACAAACCCTTTAAGTATGCACAAGCTACACCAAACCATCTAGGGCCTTACAAGTAAGCAGCAATATTTTCTTACTGATATGGAACATAATAGGTAGCAAGTGTAGCGATTATAAAATTGGGGCAATATGATAATATTTTCTTGATTTGGTTAGGACTGTAGCAGCTGTAGTCAATGTAAGCATTGCAGCATTTCAATAGTCAATGTAAATGTACACTAAACGTTCTATAAATATATTACCAAGGGGCAACACGTATATTGAAAATAGCAAAGGGCCCAAGACAGATACTTGTGGCACTCCATGCATAATCCACGTATTTACCGCAATTTTCTTTTTGAAATTTTCAGTGTGAATGCAATACTCACACTATATATTTCACTAAATGTCACAGTATGCATCTACAAACCTTACAGAGTGTATGATGTGGTTTTAACTTGACAAGCTATGTGCATTGAATAAACAAACTTCAATTAACCTGACTATGATAAAATGTAATATTTTACAGTATAATATAGGGGCTAATAAAAATGCACAAGATTTTAAGTGCTAACTTGCACCTTTATATTTCTTGTTCTAGGCCATTGTTTCTGCTGCCGGAAATGCTATATATCATGCTGTGATCTTTGTTTGTTTTGATTTCGAGTACTGCTGTGAGATTTAAAATCAGATCTAGAATCAAAATTAGAATCAGAATTAGATCCCGAATTGCAAACCTCTAAAAACAATCTGAACCGGACAATGCATGTGCTGACTATGAACTTTGCTGAATCAAACGAACTGCAGCCAAACGGAGTGTTTTTCTTTTCCCCTGCGTTTAGTCAGCTCTAGCAGAGCAGTGCTTCATCTCTCTCTCTCTCTCTGAGCAGGAGTTAATTAGAGAACAGTTGTGAGTTGCGTTCACACAGCCCAGCCCAACGGGCGTCTGGTAAATGACAGGGCTCCGTTTGCACACTCTTTCAAAACCCAGCGGTGTGGCTGCAACCCCCCCTAACTTACACCAATTACGACAACTTCTGCCACTCCCTCCATTGCCCTGCTCCGTCCTCTGTTTATGCTTTTGGCTGGGGCAATTTTTCACTGGTCTCGGGTTAGGATTTGTGCGTTGTTCGGTGGTTGCAGTATGACACAATGCAAATGCAAAGCTCTAGCTAAGCAGTAAAAGACTTGTTTTGTGAGACATGCTTTGTTGTGGTTGAATATTGATCCAGTCCTAAGGCTGATCTTAAACACGATCTCTAATTTAAAACCAGCCTTTGTTATAAAACCTCGCTTTTTTTTTAAAGACGAGAGCTGTATTATGAAAATGCACTTCAAAGAAAAGAGTGAAAAAGATCTGCACTCTCTCCAAAAACACCAACCACCTCCTCTGTCCTTTTCTCCTCTTCACGACAGCCAGTACACCCATCTGGAGCCCCAAGGGTTTCTGGGATGGAGCGCGTCCAGGAGAAGAGAGTGGGGGTGAAGAGCTGGGCCTCCAAATTAGTGGTGATTGCAGTCGTTAGCGTTGCTTGTTTGTTTGTGTTTGAATCCACTATGGTTAACAGTGGAAGAAGTGAAGTGTGGAAAATGAGAGAGAGAGGAAGAGAGGAAAAAAAGTGTATTCAGGATTGTTATTACCTACTGTTGCAGTCATAGAGTTTGTTTGTTTGTTACGACTGGAAGGGACAGAATATGCGACTCAGTTATTCATGTCATGTTTGCAAACAAAAGCATATTTGGAGATATTTGTACCTGAAGTGAATACAGTGCACAGACACAGAAAACTGTCAATTGAACTGCAAACTGAATTTATGGGGAAAAAAACCAAACAAACAAAACCCCCCAAAAAACAGTAGAAGTTATTACTAAAGCACAATATAAAGTCTGAAAGTCAAATGTTTGAGGGCAGATTTTCTTTTAAGAATTTAATTCTTTTTTTTTCTTAAAGAAGTGTAGCCTATGTTACAAAATAT
>JAUMHI010000033.1:21449836-21473229 GCA_032359435.1 Enteromius unitaeniatus
ACCAACGTTTACCATCCAACCTGACCGAACTGGAGAGGATCTGCAAGGAGGAATGGCAGAGGATCCCCAAATCCAGGTGTGAAAAACTTGTTGCATCTTGCAATGGCTGTATTCGATCAAAAGAGTGCTCTACTAAATACTGAGCAAAGGGTCTGAATACTTAGGACCATGTGATATTTCTACTTTTCTTTTTTAATAAATCTGCAAAAATGTCAACAATTCTGTGTTTTATGTCAATATAGGGTGCTGTGTGTACATTAATGAGGAAAAAATTAAATAAAAAAGATTTTAGCAAATGGCTGCAATATAACGAAGAGTAAAAAATGTAAGGGGGTCTGAATACTTCCCGTACCCACTGTATATATATATATATATATATATACACACACATACACTGCCCTCTAAAAGTTTTTAAACACCCTAGAAAAGTGGGGTTTCAATATTGGCATGAATCCTTTTCAATTTGTGATAATTTTGCACTGATAAGGGACAACACAAACTACAACCATATTTTATTACATAAACAGTTTATACATATAAAACACTTACTCATCAAAATATCCAGCATTAGCAGCTATTACAGCTCTCATAATCTGGGTATCCAAGCTGTCAGTTTATTTAAAGTTTGATACATTACTCCAAGCCTCCTGAAGGATTCCCCAAAGATGATTCACACTACTTGGACACTTCTTACGGACATAACAGAGGTCCAGGTCCTCCCATAGTAGCTCAACTTATATATGTATGTATGTATGTATGTATATATTGCCATTATTATATAATCAAAATGAAAATTCCATTATTTCTGGTCTTCAATGATAATGTCAATTACTTTAATGTACAATATTTGCACCAAAAAAATGGTAAGGATTTATGCTGATATCATTCAAAACCACACTTATGAAAAGTTATTCAGGTCTTTAAAATACAGCTCTACCAGGACTCTATTTATGTACAAATATACAGTAAAACATTAATATTATTACTTTAGAATTATTATTAGACTTATTATTAATAGTAGTATTACAAATGTCTTTTTTAATAGACTCATTTATTAATATCAAAGCTGAGTTTCAGCATCTTTACACCAGTTTCACTTATTTCAAAATACATTAAAATAAAATGTAGTTCTAAATTGCAAAAATATTTTACCATATTACCAAATAACTCGAAATCTATTGAAAAAAAAATATGTATATGTATTTTATGTGTATATGTATTTTCAAATCACTTCCACTGCTCATAGGCAATGCAAAAAAATGTATTTAAATATGAAGGTGATATATGAGGTAGATAGACAGATGGCGGTATTATTTGAGTCTGTAGCAGAAAAAGTGTGGGACGAATTTCACACAAAATATTAATACTTATGGTTGAGGGTAGGTTTCAAATCCCCAACCCAAGTTTGGCTATGCCTACTATGGTAAATTTTCGTTTTCTTTTTGTTCCCCTCTCCTGACTCGCTCCCGTGAGCAAGCGATGATGTCACCCTGGAACGGGCCCCATTGTGATAAAATTGATTGTCTCAACGCCTTGCTCTTAATTCACTGAATGAGCCACTCAGGGGGATTGAAAAGACACATCTAAATCACTATGATTCATATGTGAGACGGACACATCTGCGGCCACCCCACAGCAGACAAGTGTAAGACAGGGAACCTCTGCCCACCCCTGCCAAGCATGACCTCACGAAGGAGGAAAGGACCCCGATTGGCTGGCTGGTATAACTAAAAACTTCATGATTTCATCAGACTGGCAATAACAGCAAGTCCATTATGTTCATCTGTTTTAGATATGCAAATTATATATATATATATATATATATGTGACTAACATTCATGCTCATAATTGACATGCCCTAATCTGTGGGCAGATGCGGGACCAAACAATAGCACAGGAGACTGTCAAAATAACCCCCACATTGCCGACCAGACGAGGATGATGTCATCATCACTACACACCTTTGAATACAAAGCACAGCCACACATGCACAAACAATACCCTGCACGCTGTCAATGGCCTGTTACACAGAAACGTACTAATCCAATTTCTGTTTGTGCATTTCATGTGTATGTGTGAGTGTTTGCATGCTTGTTGTCTCGTTGTCTTTTTTGGTCATGCTGTAGACTAAACATACAGCGTGTCCAACTCCCACAGGAGTAGTTGTGGGGACTCGGAATCTGTTTAGAGCTCGGAGACTCTCAAGTGTTGCTGGGAAAAACAAAAAAAAGACAAACAGCAATGAAGAGAATTTGAAATATTAGCATATCCAAATTATGTTATAAACAAACTGCATTTCATGTGAAGCATATTTACCAGACTTAATTTGAAACGCAATACACAAAAATGGAAACGCAGGGGAAAAGCAGGATCATCTTAATGCTGAATAAATGTTGCATAATAATTTAAGGCCCAACACACTCAGCGCAACCATATCTGGAACACGCATGCGTAATTCCCCCTTTCAGAATAACAGTAACATGCGTTTTTTTCAGACGTTGCTATGAAAGCAAAAAACACAGAGAGTGATAGAAAGAAATATTATCATATCCACCTGATATTTTAGAGAAATATTTTCAATTCAAGCACATTTACTGAAAACAAATACATTAAATATATTTCTACTTTTACAAAATGATAAATGATGAAACAATTTTAAAGAAGACCTATTATGCCATTTTTTTACAATATGTAATTTAAGTCTCAGTTTTCCCCATTAAGTTGTTTGTGAAGTTTCAGCACAAAAACCCCACAGATAATTTATTGTATATTTTTGAAAATAAATCACTTTTATTTATATATAGCTTTTAACAATACAGATTGTAGCAAAGCACTGAACATTATCAAATAGGAGAATAAAGTGATGGTAATGTATAATGACGAGATTAAACTATTTATTTATCAAATGCAGAGATGGTCTCTGTAATCAAAACGACGATGATCACTAGAAATTGGGTGTCCCAAACTAAGCAAGCCCAGAGGCGACAGCGGAAAGGAACCAAAACCTCATCCATTGAATGGAAGCAGAAACACACTCCAGAATATTGCTGTGCATTTACAGCTCATATCACAGATATTCTGCTAAAAAACATCTGTTTGGTTTTGATTATCATGTCGTGCTGAAATCATGTGATTTAAACCATGTTAGTTTAAAAGGTGCCACCCCAAAATTACATTTTTAAAATCAAAATTACCCCCTGTAAAAGCTTCGTTCATCTTTGGAACACAATTTAAGATATTTTGGATGAAAATCAGGAGACTTGAACACTGTCAAGGTCCAGAAAAGTATGGAGACATTGTCAAAATAGTCCATCTATCATCAGTGGTTCAATCTGTATTTTATGACGTAATGAGAATACTGTTGCAAAGCAAATAAAACCAACAACATTAATTCAACAATTTGTCTCATCTCTTGCTCTCAGCACCACCATAGCGCATTTTTGAGAGTATCCACTAAATGCAACACAGTATACATGGGTTTGTGTCAGCCGCAACACAAGAATACATTTTCTACTCATATTTATGCATTGATTTGCATGAAAACAGAATATGCTTGTATCGTGGCTGACACAGAATCACATACACTGTTTGCCTACAAAAAGTGTTCTCGCCGCTTAATGTTGGTAATTATGCTAGTAATAGGCTAGTAACATGGTAATCATGCTAGAAACATGGTAGCAACATGCTAGTAATTTGCTAATCATGTTATAATCATGCTAGCAACATGCTAATCATCCTAACAAAATGCTATTAACTTGCTAGTCATGTTAACAACATGCTAGTAATTTGCTAATCATGCTAGCAAAATGTTATCTATCTATCTGACTATTTCTATCTATCTACCTATCATCTAACTATTTCTTTATATCTATCTCTCTATTTCTATCTATCTATATTTATTATCTATCTATCTATCTATCTATCTATCAATCTATCAATCTATCTAATCTGACTTTATAATCTGACTATTTCTATCTATTTCAGACTTTTTTAAAACTTTTTTAACTTCTTAAACTATTTTAAACTTTCAAACTTTTTCCAACTTTCAGCTCTGGCTTTCTTAAGCCAACTCAAAGTTTGTCTAGACAATTTTTTTATCTAGTTTTTTTACAACCTGAAAAAAATCCCTATTATAAAACTTAAATCATGACTTTTTCTGTGTTTGTCACTTTTACATTATGATTGAACTCTGTTACAAAGCGAACATTTACATTCTGGTAAACACCTCCTTTTGTGTTTTACACAAGAAAAAACAGTAAAATATGTTTGATACAGGGGAGTCAATGATAACAGAATTTTTATTTCTTGGATGAACTATCCCTTTAAACGAAATAGTATGTATTTTGTCTAAGTAAAGAAATGGTAAACACAGAAACCCTCCCAGGAATAATTTTCTACTTTGGTCATTACGTGATTGTCTGGTCTAAAATTCTCCACCACTAATGTGCTTTAAACACTTTGGTTAGTCTAAACCAGGAATTAACTTCGGTGTCTGGGAAGCAAGCACAATACATGCACCTATGAAACAAATGCCACTTGATTTGGTAAGACAGCATAAGTGTGCATTAAATATGCAAGACTGTAGAAAGTAATACTGTGGGGGTGATGTAATAGATTTGGGGTGGTAAATGAAAGATCGTAGGTTCAAACCCCCAGAAGGACGATCCACGTTAATGCAATTGAGTAAGACTTTATTCAAAACTGAACTGTAGGTAGAGCAGAATAACTAACACTCAAGAAATATTGAGTGATATTTTAAAGCATAAAAACTACTTGAGTCAGTCAAGTTAAAATCTTATCCAACATTTAGTTTTATGGACAATTTTTTTTTTTTTTCTGCAAATTATTTGGTAGCGATATCACAAAAAACAAATCTGTAAACTCATGTATAAATGTGCCCTATAAAAGTCTCCTACCAGTGGAAATTAAATGTATCCATTTACATTACAGAGCGATTTCAGTTACTGTTAAAATATGTGTGAATCAGCATCTGCCTTCGTCTAATTATATCTGACGTGATAAAGTAATACATTTATCTGTCTCAGGCCCAAATGTTTAAGGAAAAGTCTAAATGTGTCTATTATCATTACAGTTCTAGACTACCTCACATAAAAGCAAGATGCAATCTGGTGCAATGACATACAGCTTGAAAATACTAATCTTTTCAAATAATTCCGATTGCATCCTTTTCCTCTAAACTGCAGGCCATAACACTATGATCTACTAGATACAGTATGTATTTAATGTAATAGTTATGCGTTGCGTGTATGTGGCTGTGTTCATGTGTGTTTGTTTGGGCACCTGGTATTTATCACCTTATGGGGACCAACTGTCTCCACAAAGATAGGAATAAATTAATTTTGACCTTGTGAGGACATTTGTTAGGTCCCCATGAGGAAACAAGCTTATAAATCATACAAAATTACGTTTTTTTGAAAATCTAAAAATGCACATAGTTTCCTGTAAGGGGTAGGTTTAGGTGTAGGGTCAGTGTAGGACAATACCACATACAGTCTGTACAGTAGAAAAACCATTATGTCCCCATAAAACATGTAAACCCAACATGTGTGTGTGAGTGTGTTCTTGGCTGCTTAAGTCAGCATACATTAGAGCAAAAGACTCAGAATAAGCACAGTGACATCACTGGATGTGGCTTGAGCCCAAGAAACACCTCAATGGTTTTGTGTGTTCATGCTTTAATGTTTTTGTGTGTGAGAGTAACTTTGTGTGTGTGTGTAAAAAAGAGCGCAAGACAGAAAGAAAGATAACTAGACAATAAATCAAATCAGTAAGCAAAACAATGTTCTGATGAAAAGATACATTTTTTAATTTATTACCTTCACTGCTTCATTTGATTTATGCCATTTATACTGGGAGTGTTTGTTGTCTTTTCACTACTGTTGATTTAAGCTTGTTGTCTACAAGTCCAAATATCCTTGAAAACTATTATGATAGAAAGATTAAATGAATAGCTCACTCAAAAATTAGTCTTTTATCTCACTCTCACATTTTTTAAATGTTTTTGACTTAAGTTTAAAAACAAGGGTTTCTTGAAGATGTTAATAAAACACATTTTTGGATTATGTTCTATTTTACTATTCTATTTTACTCTACTTCAAACATTCATATTAATTCAATGTGTTACTTGCCATTTCTTGTAATTAATAGTCAATTTTACTAGCGAACTGTTACTTGTGTGCATATTTCTCTCATGATTGAGATGAGGCGGCTTCACTTAAAGCTCTATTAAAACGGGGTCAAAAAGGATATGGGAGCATTTTGTGGAAAAACAACAGATCTGTCATTAATTTCCATCTAAACTTACACTGGATTTACCGCATGCAAAATGAAAAATAATCTTCGTTTTAATAGCCACTAAACACTCACCAGTGCAAACAATGCCACGCTCCAAGGCCTACAGAACATAAAACAGGTCCCATGAAGTGCCCATGCCTCATCCACTGTAACGTAAGCCATGAAGTTTGATTGAACACGGGCCTGAACCGATCCCTCACACACTTCATCTATCACTAGGCCTCACGGAGAACGCACGTCTCGGGGGAGCGAGTCAGTTCATCTCGTGGAGCCATCTCTATTGACCTCCGCTGTCGCTGTAAAACAAACAGCCATCTGTAAAAAGCATCCTGACAAAATATTTACTGTGAATGACAAATGAGCAGGGGGGGTTGTTTTGGCTGGCCAAAGGAAAGCCTATGCACAGTTAACTACCTTTAAGTGGGGTTGACAATCTATGGATTGAAAAGGATGTATAATTGGAAAATAAGAGATAAGCGATATAGTGGCAAGAAATATTATCTGAGGTCAACCTGTGAACCTTGAGGTCACAACCCATCTGTCACCATTTTTAAATGGCATATATATATATATATATATATGTATATACATATATATACATATTTTAAAAAAACAAAACAACATATAGCATATTAAGGACTAGCCAATTGGAAATTTAGCATTTTAGTCCATGTTTTAGTTTTAGGCCATCAAATTTTTTAGTGTATTGCTTGAACAAAATTTACTTTCCTGCATTTAAAACAGGAAACACTGATAAAAAATACTGATGACTCATCCTGCACTACATTCATCTTTATCCAATCAAATTCTCTAAAATATGAAAGTCCCTCCCCTCATACTATCCCATTTTAAACTCTTAACTATTTTACACCTTAGCGGTTTCATATAATGTGATTCCTGCAAAAACGAAATAAATAATAAAATAAAATAGCATAAAAGTCTTCTAGATCTTCTAACCCAATCATTAAGCCTAACCATCAATGGGGGACCTAGGCAGATTGTAGGTTCATACGAATTAACCAATTAAGACAAGTAAAGCCTTGCATATCGACTTGATGCAAAATACTCTCAAACATGATGGTAACTGCTTCATGCTTGGTTAACGACTGGCCATTTCCTTCCCTGTTTACGAGATCACTTTGACAAGTAAAAAACTGACCCGCAAAAAAAGCGATGCACATTAAAAACATACGCCCTCGTGCAGCTTCTGCGTTGACTGAGAATGGCTGACTGGGTGTGATGTGATCTGTATGAGGTAATGGCGGGAAAAGGTAGTGAGGTAGTTTTTATGACCCTGGCTCGTGCCTCCCCTGCCTCCAGCTGACACTATCGCAGTCTAATGAGAATAAATGTGATTCCAGCCCCAAGATGTCCGGCAGCCTGCACCTTCTAGCGCGCGTCTGCCGCTGATAGTTTCTCTTGGAGGAGTGTGTGTTTAGGGAGTGGCCCGTACGCTGTTGATCAAATGACCGCCAGTAAATCAAATCATTATGATGTTCCCCAAGAGAAAAACATAGGCTTCCATTCCGGTTTTTTTTTTTTTTTGGCCATTTTTTAAACGAAGACGTCACCTTCTCTCGGCTGTCCCCTTGAAGACGCGAGTAATGAAAGGGAAGTAGAGCGGATGGGGGTTAACAGTTGCCCGTACGGATACAGTGACCCTGAGGCTCCGTTTTAAATGATTTGCACTGGGCAGCGAGTGCAAAAATTCCGCCTGACTTCACCGGTTCGGTAACGTGCCAAAGTCACCCAATGATGATGACATCATGAAAGATGATGTAATCCAAAAATTCCGTGCCTATTTTGAGAACCAGAAAACTTTTCCAAACGAGTAGCACTATGCTGAGGAAAAAAAAATCCCTAATCCCTCAATTAGAGCTGAAAATGTTTGTAAGTGGTCGCTTTGCCAATGAGAGAAAGCAATGAAAATCTTAATGGAAACCACAGAATAGGTTTGCTATTATAAACCACCCTACAACCTGAGCCTATAGCAACCATTATAGAATTACAACTTTTGTGTAATGTAGGATTATGCACTGGATATTATTGTTTATATTTTTATTCTATTGAATGCAAAGTGTGATTTCGAACTGGCACCTCTGTAGTCATGTATATTCTATAATATTGTGTTTATTGTATTTAACTCCAATAGGCTTTATAAATTGGGATTAAAATAACAAATAACTATGTTTTTTTGGAGCAACTCACCACATCAAATTCATGGACAATAATTCTAAATTTTGATTTCTGATATAAATAGTTTTCAAATATTCATGCACCCATTTCAGATTGTTGCTAAATATAGTCTAATGTTTTGCAGTATAACTATTTTACATATAAAATAGTCTAAACCTTTCTTATTTTAAAATATTTTTATGCAACTCTTTATGGGATTGCTCACCCCAAAACGAAAAATTTGGTCATCATTCTTTCACCTACATGTCATTCTAAACTTCATGGGGTTTGTGTTGTAAAAAAAAAAAAAACAGTGACAGGTTTGGAACGACATGAAGGTGGACGAAATGTTGACCGATTTTTTGGTTGAAGTAGGCCTATTCCTTGAATTAGTTAACTACACAGTTAAATTACAAACTAATCAAAAAGTTCAAAAGTGCCTAAAATTGAAACAAAGCTGACTGTTAAAGTGTAAATGTGGGTGTGTTTTTGTGGGTGTAAAGGAAGCTCTCATTCACCTCTGTCCTGAGGCTAACCCTCCCACTCACCCACCTCAGTAAGCATGACCCTAATTCAAACCATGTGCCTCCAAATTGAAAACATGGATTCAAAATGGAGTATTTGCTTTTTCACTGACTAATGTCTCCCAGGAGACACCTTCAGCCAGTCCAATTGTGTCAGAAAGAGGGGCAAGGGGCAATGTTGAGTGTTCATAAGCCTTCAGTTAAATGCTCTTGCGTGAGCTTAAGTGAACACAGCACTGCACATACATGGAGTGTGTTAGAATCCCATCCGGGACGATTTCTGACATGAAGGCTTCAGAGCAGTCACCTGAATGCTGGTGTTCGCAATATAAACTGTGAGATAAATGATCTCTGAACATTTGTTGAGCCTGTGGGTATGTGCTGAGTGTGTGTGTGTGTGTGAGACAGGCAGGGAGTGATTTGAGTTATAACGCCCAAACCCTAAGAAAATAATCCAAAAAGAGGATTGCTGTAACCTGATTTGCTTTCTTTACACAGCAGTGGTTGAGAGAGGAGGAAAAATAAGTCATGGTAGTAAAGGCAGAACTTTGACTGCTTATACCTCTTCATTATATTGATATTTCAACACGCATAGTATTTAGACAAAGACAACGAAAATCATTCCTTACTCTCTCAATACAAAAGTTGTCACTGGGCCGGTACAGTTTAGGTAGGCCACTTATGTACCATCAAGGGGTGCCATCCCAAAGACAGCTTTTGTACCTTTTTTCTGAGAGTGGCTTCTATTGTTGCTTAAAAACCTTTAACATTCATGGAACTTTCAATTCCACAAATCATTCTTTTAAGTTTAAAAATTAAAGGTTCTGTATGGTTCTTTTAAAAACTGATCTCTGAAAGGTTCTTTGGAGAACCAAAATGGTTCTTTATTTATTTTGAAATGGTTCTTCCTAAATTCTTTGGTTCTGCAAACAAAACCTGTACAAAATCATCTGACCTTTTTTTTCTTCACTTAGATCCCTGGAAACTTTTCAAACCTTTCACAGGTGCTGTGCTGAAATTTAGTCTGTGGTTTAAAATATGAGTACAGTCACAGCCTGGATTGTGGTCAGATTAGTCAGACAGTGATACATCTTGTAACCAGAACAAGGTTTATTGACGATAAAACCAGTTCTGAGGGCTCAGTTTAATGCAAGACACGTGAACAATAAGAAATAAAGAGATTCGGTGGAGGTTAATTGACTTATGAGATACTGATTGAAAGCTTGATTTGATACCTCAAATTCACATTCCCAAGGTGATGCCATGGCAACCACAGAATGACCTCAGCACTGCATTACATCATATTGTCAAGCAGAGAAAAGGGTTCTTCCCTACGCTTGACTCACGCTGATAATGAATCTCAATTGTACAACTATGACTATGTGTCACTCTTTTTGCATTTGCCCTGCTTTTATCATGCAAATATGAAACCAATCACACACACATACACAAAAAAAATTGTTGTTAATATGTGACCCTGCACAGATGGAGTCAAGTCAGGGGCAAATAACCCGATTTCTTCCTAATCCCAACAGAAAAAAGATCAGAGTTCAGAATATCTGTTCAAAAAGCTAATTAACCCCAAAATTAAATTCAGTTTTAATTTCAAAAACTGGCTTGTATCCAAACCGGGAATTCTAAACCTTTACCTCCCATTCAGACAATTTTGGAGAAAATATTGACTTTATAGAATCATTACTGTTAAAGTTAAAGATTTGTTAACTGTTAGAAATGTAACAGAATTTGAACAGTTGAAAACTCAGGCTTTAGTCATTTTTAATTTTTCCTCAAAACAACAAAACAGTACTATAGCCACAAATCCCTCGTTAAAACATTTAAAGAAGTGATGTGATGACCCTCTGTGAATACAAGCACAATAGTGGCCATCAGTTTCCTGTTTTCTCATAATGACTGACTTACTCACAAAAGAGTCAGAGGCCATTCTGATGGGAAATGAGCCGCAGTAATTAAAACGTTACTATCACACAACTTTCAGAGAAAAAAACAAAAACAAAATGTTCTTTGGATTGAAGGTAAGACTTAAATTCACAATGAAAGTATTATATTCTTTCAGCAAAAAAAAGAAAGTCTGACGTCAAAAGACACGTTTTTGAGCTTCCAGAAAACCTTTTTATAGTTATAGTTATAGTTATAGCACAATCTAAATTCATGGTGCTTTAAAGAACCCAGAAACAACAATGTATTTATAGTCAACTCAAGACAGCGCCAAAATAGGTTTTAAATTCAGTCTAAATAACTCAGTAAGCACTAGCTAGTTTGGTTCCATGTAACATACAAATATATAACATGTAAAAATGCAAACATGGAATTGGATTGGATCAAAGTGTACTTTACAGAAAAATAGTTGTTGATGGAAAGAAGGTTCTTTGCTGACACGACAACAAAGAAGCACAGAAGAACCTTCATTCTTAGTGCAGAGAGATAGTAATTATATTAATAGAATTGCTTGAGGGAATCATACTTATGACATCTGTTTTGTAAACATGATTTTATGTGACACTTACTGTGAAAAAAAATACAGAATCAAAAAGTACAGAATCAACTGTACATGTGCTGTTTTGCTGAATAGTAATACAAAACACCCACAATTGAACATCAGGCTCTCCTAAACGCTCCTTTTCAGTTACGCCAAGTTAGTTAAGTACTAAATACAAGAGAGACATCACTAAAAAAAAGATCATAATAATCAAATACAGTGCAAAAACATCACGCATCTCAAAACCATCAAACACACCAGTCACGAAGATTCTCGTGACTTCATCCAAGCCCATTTCATTTCTGCTACAGGCCGTGATCGTGAGGTCCCACCACACCCTTCACAGCCTATTTTAGGAGTCTCAGAACTAAAAATAACTCTATTAATTCGGTTTCTTTAGTAGAGGGAGCATCTGGAAGGCTGAACGTGGGCACCCGGGTTCGATAAGATCACTCTCGGATGCGTCACCCTCCCTCTGATTGAATAATGAATCATACATTGAGAGTGAAGCGTGCGGGAAAGCCCCGCAGTGAAACACAGTGGAGGTTCTATTCAGCGTGAGATTGAGCCTCAGAGATAGACGTCTAGGGGCCAGGGCCACCACTCACACACACACACACACACACACTGAGAGAGTAAGGGGCCATCATCCACCACCCACTCGCAGGGTGAGGTTTCACTCACTCACACACACATTTCCAGTCAGTCCCCCCACTCTCACAACCACCCGAGAGTCCTCGTCTGGCTCTGCATCAGAGGGAGAAAAAAAAAGAGCAGAGAGATGAAAAGAAAGAAAAAGATGAGAGAATGACACGACCCCACAGGAATATACATCATGTCATATGACTGTCCTTAAAAAAAAGATGACAAATTTAAAACGATAAAGGAGAGCGGGGCAAGTTTCACAGCTGGAAATGCCACAATGTTAACTGATAACTGAAGTGATTTATAGATTAAACCATAAATTCCATTCCAATGGTTTGTATGCTACTTTTAAATGCTTATGTCCTAAATTATAAATATAATTCATAAATCATGTGCTTGATACATATCCTTACAAAAAAGTACAAAATTGTACTAATATACCCCACAGGGATAAATAAGGCACAAAGGTGTAGCTTTAGAAAAGGTTACAGCTTATACCTTTTTAGTGTAGCTAGTGAATAATAATAGCCTATGGAAAAACTCAAAGTGTAGTAATTTCAGTAATAGTGCAATATTTTGTATGACAATTTTTTGCATTGCTGATGTTGTTCATAAATTGTTCACATTTTTTGAAAGGCCTTATACTGTATATACCCTCCAAATGTTTGAGGCCTGTAATATGTGTAAATGTTCATCATGCTCAGCAAGCCTGGATTTATCTTATTTTAAAAAATAATAATAAAATAAATATATATATATGGTTTTATCTACTTAGATAATTTCAGTTATCAGTTAACATTGTGGCATTTCCAGCTGTGAAACTGGCCCCGCTCTCCTTTAACGTTTTACATTCGTTATCTTTATTTTAAAGGACGATCATACGATATGATGTACATTCCTTCGAGGTCAAAAACAGTTATATTCTGAAATATTATTACAATGTTTATCCATTTGAACATATTTCTGGCTGAATATTCAACATCATTACTCCTGTCTTCAGTGTCCTGGTCCTTCAGACATCATGATTTGATGCTCAAGTAACATTTATTATTATCATGTTAAAACAATTGTGCTACGTAATACTGTTTGGAAACAATAACACATTTTTGAGGAATAGAACGTTTAAAACAACAATGTTGGTTTGAAATTGAAAACGTGTGTAATGTTCAATAGATTTTTATGCTATATATCCTATAAGCTATTTTAGTTTTTTTACATCAAACGAAAACAATAAAATGCATTTTTATGCAATTTAATGGCAGCTTTCAATTGGAACAAATTGCTGTGATGCTTTGCACTATTCCGATTTTTTTCCGTTAATAGAAATACTCAATTCATTTATGATTTTGTTTTAATAAACCCACTCTGAGAAATATTCACAATATTTAAAGTGTGCCAGCTAGTCCTAGTTTCACCTATACAATTTCTTTTTTTTTTTACTTCTAAACAGGCAGATTTAAAAAAAAAAAAAAATACATAAAGGAGGTAAACAGGTTGAAAACCAAAAAAAAGGTGGATGCAGTCTTTGAATGTTGTGAAAAAGTCAAAAGGTAAGACAATCAAGCTCAAGTCAGGAAAAATATGTTTAAAACGTAAGAAATTAAATGTTAACCACATCTTAAAAAAGCAACAGTGTGGAGTAAAGAGAGACAAAGACAGACAGATGTGGACCCCCAACAATGCCGGGCCTATCCTCTGGCCTTCTTCTCGCACAACACTCATCCTTTTACTCATCTGTCTGGGTCTGCTCTCACCATGTCCCAGGAAGTGACATAATACCCCAGCCATCCATCCTGCTAGACACTGTCTGCAGCCGTAGCGCTGGCTTCTCATTGGCCTGTCAGGAACCCACAGTGGTTCAACCCAGACCTCCACGAGTCTGGGGTTGCTGAGTTCAGTTGGTCTCGTGGAAGTAGATGCTAAACAACAGCAAAAAACAACGCCATAAAGGACTAGCCGTAGGACACAAAATGTCAGACACACTCCTCAGGAAGTTTGTGAAGGTAATCAAGACAGAATGAAGGTGCACTTACAAAATATTTCCTGGGTAGAAAATACTGATAAAAGAAATCAAATAATTTGAACAAGTAACTTTGCAGCAGTAGCATGTTTATTCGGTAAAAGCTGGTGGCCTGAGGTTCAAATGGTTAGAAGAATTTGAGAATTTATTTTAAAAACTAGAAAAACCCCTGCAGGGGTGTCCAACATCTTAGGATATTACAAGGTAAAATGAGAAGTTTGAAGTTTTAACTGACTCAGCTGTTTTTAATTCGGTTTTAAGTGGTCATCAACACTTCCTCTGTTGGATGGTAAATCTTAAATCTGGAAAGCATTTACTTGTGTTACTACTGAAGCAAAGCGATCTTCGCAGCTTCACACATAATCACTCAATTTAATATATTAATCAGATGGCAGGTGATGCCATTTAATAGAGTCCCCAAATCCAGTGATTTTGTGTAAGTTGCAGTCTGTGAAGTCACTAAGCACATAAAATGTGTGCATGGCGCCCTCTACTGATCACACTTAAGAGTTTCCCAAAGTTTTTGAACGAATTCCTCATTTGTATGATACTATATAGTGTATCTCTTGTATTTCTGCTCATTGATAAAACCTATGCTATCCATTATGACAAAACAGGGGTTTTTTTTACATTAAAATAATCTGCTTCATGGTTTCTACAGAAATATAATCTCAGACCACATCTTGATTCGATGCGTTTCAGTATTTTAAAATATATTAATTTAAATGCATTACTCCTATAACAAGTAATACAAGATATCTTAAAATCGTGTTCTTTTAAGCAGTCGTAAGCTGTTCCAGACCACAAATCGTCCAAATACTTATAACCTTACATTTAATCATTTAAAACCATAAACGATTAAACCTTACAAAACAGCTTTCCTTTTATGTAATGTTTTGCTTTTTCGCTGTCTTTAAAACAAACACCACTTCACGTGATATTTTGTTATTTTAATGTGTTCACATACATGCATTTATACATGTGACATAATTTATACATAACTCTCCAGTAGTTTTGGGCCAGAGCATCACTGTTCATTCACATTAGACCCCAAAAAAACATTCGAATTATCTTCACAGAGTAGAGCAGAAGACGTTTACATTAGTAAAAAGCTGGTTTTGTGCACCATCTAGTGACAATATTGTACTAATGCTTTAGTATCATTCGCAAACACAGCAAAAGCGTATAATCATTTCCGAATGCTGCTCAAATCAACAATAAAAGGGCTAATAGTGTTTGATGTAACACTGAAAATGATTCCATTTGGAACATGGTAACACGGTGATGTCATAATGTTGGAACACACAAAAACAAATGCTAATTTTCACACACCCTCCTCCACCCAATTCACTCCTTAACTCTTTCTTTTTTAGCAGGTGACAAAAGCAGCCACACCAGCCCATCCTGAGGTGTGACGGCCATCCCACCCACTGAGCTGAGAGAGGAGACATCACCATCAGCTGTTAGACTCGTTCTACTCGTACAGTCAGCTGAACACATGTGAATGATACTGGTATGCGGCGAGAGAATGTTGCTGTTAGTTTTGGGTACTGACTATGAAGCCAACTCTATAGGCAGCTTTCATGTCAACACATTCAATCGGACTCTAAAGCATCATCGTACTCATCAAAAATGAAAGATGATTCACAGATAGCTCATGGCTTGTGTTTTTCCTGAGAATAAAAATGTAGTGTCTCAATGTAGCGGATCCTGAGGTAGTTCTTTAGAATACACACAGTGATACTGATCTTCAGATTTCTGGGAAGGAGTTAGAAAGCTCCCTGAGTCTGTGTGTGGTTTCGAAGGACGAGAGGTTGTTTTCCTCTCGCGCATATGTGAGTAGGTTACCCACAATGAGTCGAAGACAGTCCCGAAGTTCCCTCAAGTCTCTGTCCGAGCGAGAACCGCCTTCTGCGATAGCCATTCTCAAGCATATGTTCTTCAAGTCAACACTGTCCTGGAAGAGAAGACACAAATGTGAAGAGTTAAAAAAGAGCTTATGAATGTAATGGTGAGCAAAAAAGTTTGATGAGTAATGAGTTTAGCAACCACATGCAAAACCGGTCAAACATCGACTGGATATTTATCATTTTAATATGTATTGCATAGCAAGGGTATAATTGTAGCAATAGCCAACGATACACTGTATGGGTCAAAATTACCAATCATTCTATCATGCCAAAAATCATTAGGATATTAAGTATGTTCCATTAAGATATTTTGTATATTTTCTCAATATTTAGATTTTTTGCACCCTGTATAGCTGTATCTCAACCAAATATTGTCCAGGAAACCTTATTTATTTAGCTTTCAGAGTATATATTATGATTTAATTTAATGCTGCATCATGTGATTTAAAAAAAACACTGGTCTTATGACTTGTGTTGTGGTCTAGGGTCATATATATATATATATATATATATATATATATAAGTAGCCTATTATTTTGTGTGTGTATATGGATATATTGCGTTTGTTATAGCTGGCTGAATTAAACTGGTTAGTAAGCAGGACTGCACACATGGGAACTCTTGTTTACAAAGCATCCCATGATGCACCTGCAGAGCAGCAATCTAGACAAAAGACTGTCTACAACAGAAAATACTTTCCATCTGACATTATCTGATTCCCATACTCTGCGTTATGCGCTAGTTGTACTATTCCAAAATGCTACTGTATAAAATAACAGAGCCAGCGTGATGTTGGTATGTCGTGACAATTTGAGTCGTTACAAGCACAACCTTTACAGTCTGGACTCTCATCAAAGGCATCTTACCTTATGCTTGAGCAAGCTCCTTTCGTACGCGGCGTCTTTTATGAAAGCTTCCTCTATCGATATGAGACGCGTGAGTATGTCGAGCAGCCGCGCGAGGCAGGTCTCTCGCGCTCTCTCCGCGATGGTCTTCGGTCTACGGGGCTCCTTCGTCAAATCACCTGGACGCTGACCCTCGCCATCTCTGCTGCTGGTCGCCGCGTGAGCTCGCAGGTCATTAAGGATGTTTAAGGCATCGATTTGATGCGTTAAAGAGCAGAGCCCCATGTCTCCCACCTGATCTGCAGCCTTGAGCACTGGTGTGTGTGTGTGTGTGTGTGTGTGTGTGAGAGAGAGAGAGAGAGAGGCTCTGGTCGAAGCAGCGTGACAAATCACCGGTTTTAATTTTCTCTTGCTGTGGCACACTGTTTCTCCAACGACTTCCTCATTGTTTGTGTCTGGAGTGGATGAACGCTTGCTTACACATGCAAATGTGACCTGATAGTCCTGCCCTCTATCAAGATGCTCAGAAAAAGCTGAAGGTGATGATGGCGTTTCACACCAACTGAGGTGTGAAAACGTTTTGTTCTGAATGCACAGACACAGCCAGCATTTTAAACCCTTGCTTTATAATTGACCTGATCCCAGACAAATCAGACCGGATTGAGAGTGCTTCTTCTTCCCAACAGTAGATTTGGTGACAATATGAATGATGTCATACTGCTATTTTGTTATTCTGCAAAAATACAACACCAGAACATTGAGGGGGAAAAAAAAGGAAAAAGCAGATGACTTCAGTGTGACGTTGGTTGCATGATTCCTAAGAAGAGGTCACAGCTGACTGTCATTACAGGCAGTGTGTTAGCATTTCACAACACAAATACTCAAATTTGAGAATTTAAGAGAAATGAAAGGACCTGACTGCATCTCTTTGATGGTAAGTGTCAAAAGTTTCTCTCTCTCTCACACACCGCATTTCCATGTTTTATGGGGACATGCCATTTTTACATTTGCTTACATTTTCCAGAAACTTAATTCGGCATGATTTATAAGACAATGATCATGAATGGGCCCACAAGGATTTTGGATAATGCCTTCTTTGTGGGGACTTTTTTATACCTATAATGTAGGGTTTAGCAGGATCTCACACACACACTTAAGACTTTATACTATTCACATTTTAGGTGTCATCAAAAACTGATATGAGCATTTAATCATAATCCCAAAGATCATATGTTTCATAAGAAATAAATTCAAAATATTAGTTTCTTGCTGGTTTACCAGGGGTATATAGGCAATGTCGGTCCTGGAGTGCCAATGTCCTGCAGACTTTAGCTCCAACCCGGAAAAAAACTCACCTGCCTGTAGCCTTAAAGACCTTGATTAGCTTGTTGAGGTGTTTTTGATTAGGGTTGGAGTGAAACTCTGCAGGACATTGGCACTCCAGGACTGACGTTGATATACACCCATCCAACAACCTATTCCAGTTATTAAAAAGTACATCATTTTTTCCCAGTTCTATTCATTACATAGTGTTATCAGTTAATGCATCTTTCATTATTATAGTATATGGACTACATGGTTATTCAATGAATAAAAAGAAACAACTCCAGTTTTAATCATACACTGAATGCTTTAATTGAACTGAAAGAAGATACAAAAAAAGTTGTGATTTTAACAGACTAATTTTTAGTTCTACTCGACCTCCGTTCACATACCGCTTCTTTAAGGAGGGATTTGAAAGCAAGTCAGAAACACTCAATATTTAGCATCAGTTCCAAAGCCCACCATTTATCCTGTGCTCTAACAACTTAATCTTGTCAGTCCTAGACTTCAGTAGCAACATTTAATCACAAGCAGCGTGAATTCTGGCCTCAGATCAGTTATAACGGCATTAGAGTACAAGAACTGATCTCGGCTCAGAGTCCTACCCTGTCTGTAGTGGTCTCGTCTACAATCACAGCTCCCAGATCAGCAAGCATACTCTGAAACGTCGCCTATGCATTACACAGATTATTTTTCTTTCAACAGCATCATCTCATAAAAATAAAAACTTTGCTGTGGGAATCACTGCAAATATTGTAAAATTAATAAATTCATTCTCTCAGTGAAAATAAAAACACGGTAACTCGATGTTCCTTCAAACCAGGTTATGGTAAAAAGTAAACCTTGTACAGTAATATTTTACTGTAACTTTGGTCTTTGACCCAAATTATAAACCTCACACTTGCTACACTCGATTCATGCAGATCTTCCAAACCCTTGTTAAATCTGAAGCTCTTTCACCATCTGTGATCTACACGTGATTTGAGGATCAGCAAACCTGCACAATATCAGAGAATCACAACCACACTGGACTCTCTTCAAGCGCACACCAAACAAAGCTGCACTCTTCTGTTCCCGTAAGGCTTGCACGTTTAGTTTCCTGTATTGCAATGAAGTACCAAGTTGCACATTGAAAACAATGGGTGACAAAAAGAGACAAATCCATAAAGGTACTGCAAATTCAGGTGGATTTGAGTCAAGAAGAAACTTCTACAGTTTATTTACAAACCATTAGTGTCATTAGTTCACACTTAACAGGTTTTACACTCGTTCTTTATTGACAGAACTCATCATTGTCTTCTTGGTCGTTCAGCTATTCTCACTCTCTTCAGCCCCTGTATTTCATAATCTACACATAGTGAAGCACAGTCCTTCAATTTCCTGACAAAACTGCTAAAGAGATGCTCTGGGTGAATTGGAGTACACTGGTAGAAAACATTTATCGCTTATTCAGCATAGCCAGTAATACAATGGTGGGTTAAGACACCATCGTGAAAAGGTCTCAAAAATGGGAGTACAGAAGTTACAGAAGACATGCTTTTCCTTGCTCAGACCATATCTATTACCATCAAGTTGGTCACAGACTTTTAAATAGACCAACGATCTGCAACAGTTCCTTTGTTTGGATGGATCGTGACCATCGTTGTTGATCGTCTGGGCTGTTTGTCTTCATCAAGCGCAGCACGCTCTGACATGAAACTCTGATCGCAGTCCGAGTGACTCCGTGAGGTTTTGGGTGAAGATCCGAAGAGGAACGTTGTGAAGAAACAACTACTTATATTGCAGATGCAGTGAAGGAAGTGTTACAGAGCACTTCTGGAGATGATAAATATTGACGGAGAAGAAGGTCAAGAACTGGGCTTGTTCGGGGAAAGGGGCAGGGCTTATATTAAAGGGCGGGGCTTAACAGGAGAAACAAGTCACTGATAGGATGATTAGCATCAGTGGTTGGTCTCTCTAGTTCATTCCATACCCCCACCCCCCCGCCGGAGAAAACGAGCGTTTCGTCATTGATCCGCAGCTGAAGAGTGTTTCCTCTCCTCTTTTTCCCCCATTTAGTTGTTTCATAAAAATGATCGTAATGTTTATAGTCTAGCGTATTAGGTTAAATCTACATTTATATCCCTATATACCTCCCAATGCTGAGATTTTAATATTTAATTTGTTTTTTTTAATTACTTTTTTTTGTAAAAAGAAGGATAACTGCACACAGGGCAGCTATGTGCCTGAGGCTGGACTGCAGGGTGAGCGATACAGTGGCCACACGGTGTTGACACGGTGAAAATGTTTAGTTCTCCTTCTTGGCCTCTACGTTGCCGTAGCTGGATCCTGTCTTCTTCACTTCAGTTACACCGATGAGCCGACGAACTACTACAGAAGCTGCAGAGAGAGAAACATGACGAAGAAGTCACATCATCTGACGGATAATGATACACAAGTCATTAACTGATGCCATGACACATAAACATATTTTTGCAGGAAATTATGGTTTTAATCTGATGCTCCAGACCACATGCATGCACTTAATGCAGTTTACTTTCATGTTAAATAGTATAGTAATTAACTAGTAAAGCTATTTACTAGTTAAAGGTATTTCTCTAAATATTAAACAGTATTTAGTTTGTGCTATAGATGCTAAAACCATCTAAATCTATGAATGGTTGAGAGAGAAGGTAATTAAATCACAACAATCATCAAAATAACAGATGAATCTCAATTATTGCAATTTATCAGGTAGTAGAAGGAACTATTTGAATAATATATGGTAGTTTTTTAATGCATTACTTTAAATAAGTGATGCAAGTTAATTTTGGAAACAGTAGTTTTTGGAGGACCAAAATTATTGGCCAAAAACATCAACGTTTTTTTTCATCAAGCCAAAAACGTTTTACGCAAGAAACATGGAAAAGCTACAACAGGTAAACATATCAGCTTTGTGGACGCACATTACCATGACCAAAAATTATGCTTTTTCCCTTTTCAGCTCATATAAGAAAAAAAACGAGACGCATAAATGCGCATTTGTGCTTAAAGCAACCACACAGATCTAACCGATATGGAGAAATAGCCCTTGTAATCTATTATGGGTATTTATGAACAAGCTATAAAAAATTTGAGAACCACTATGAGAGCACATGAATAAAACGACTGACCGACAATGAGGAAGATCATAAAGCCAATGATGAGGAGGGGAGAGCCGCTGACAAAAACATCCCAGGCAAAGTTAATAAGCGGAGAAAGCAGGAGAGTAGCCCAAAACAGGAAGTTGAGCAGTGTCCAAACTCGACGTTTGGGTTTGATGGTGGGGCCAGGGAAACAGCCTTCCTTCTTATAGTGCTCTTGTAATGCATCCTTGAAAGACAGAGACGTGAAATGATTGAAGCACACATCAGTGCAACAAATAAAATGTACACTCAGTCCAGATAAAGCCTGAGCTTCATACCTTCTCTTGGTAGAGCTTGTGTAACCACTCAGCACACTCCTTCTCGTCATCAGGAATCTCCTCCACAGGGAAGCGCCTGCGAACACGAACAATGAGAGGTCAGAGAAGCACTTGACACGCTCCAATAGAGGGCGCTGGAAGCACAGCCAGCACACAGCAGAAGACGTGCTCAACTTAGAACACACCCTCTCAGTTACAACCTTAATCCAACTATTTAAGGAGATCTCAGGTCAGCAATAAGACACAAAACACTTGCTTGTGAATGCTTGTGAATGAAAACTCAAACACGCGCACTCATTTATCGTAATATATCCACTCATCTCAGATTTGGGAAGCTTATGAAAATATTCAAGCTCATCTCTGTGACTCACCTGACACTCAGGTCTGCTTTATATTTCTTCCCGTTAACAATGCCGAGCAGGGTCGGGTTCTGCTTGTCTTTGAAGTTCAGTGTGACATCGTACACCGCTTTCACTGTTGAAACAGAACAAACGCATTTTGAGGTTATGGAATGAAATTTTGAATAGATTTTAGATGGATAGTTCACCCAAAAACAAAACTTCTGTCTTTGTTTAATCGTACTGATTTCATTCATCCACATGCTTTTTTTATGCAATGGAAGTCAATTGCTAAAGTTTCCAAGATTCTTCAGAATATCTGTATTTACTTGACAGAACTTGTGTCTTGGTACACTATCGTCTTTTCTTCAAAAATAAATGACTGTAAATAAAGTGAATGAGTAACATGGACCATTTGCAGAGCTTTTGCATTCTTTCTAAATTGAATGGACAAATGTGTCGTCTTGTGTTCCAAAGCAGAAATTAAGCTAGTCAAACAACAAACGACAGTTTGGAATGACATTATAGCACGCAAGCAATCAATGACAATTTGTTTTTGGGCGAACTAAAGTAAATCTAATGTAATTAAAGATTCAGAGCACCAGGTGTCATTCATGTCAGGATAAGAGGGGAAGAAGCTCAATAGGAGTATGAATTGAGCATAATTGGCATGAAAATCAGGATAATGGAAAGCAGCGCAGCATGGCTGCACAGATTCATGATGGCTCATCTGCAGTCAAATCAAGTTCACAAGTCCATTTCAGTCACCTCATCAGAGGAAAGAACAATCCTGAAACAAGCAATCTGCAAGTGATGTCCTATAAAACTTATTAATGTTGAATTATAAAGCACCACAGAACACAATCACAGTACCAATTAAATATGCAGTTTGTGTGAACTTGAAACTAAAATATCACAAAAAACATAGCTACATTAGTGTTTTTTAAACTGATTATGTGAAGATTTTTTTCTCAAGCAGCAAATGATGCAGTAAAGATGCTGAAAATTCAACACCACCAACTCAAGAATAAAAATCACATTTTGACATATGTACATAATAATATATCAAAAACAGCTCTTTAGAAATAACTCTGTTCTGTGTACTTCCCCTCTTCACATCTTCACAAGCTCTGCTGACTCCGCCCCTCTTTTCCAAAGCGCTCTCGGAGGATCTTTTTTAGCCGTATTCATAGTGAAACTTGCTAATTAGCACATTATTTGGAAAGGCTATTTGCAAAGATTAATTAAAAGACATTATATTCACTGCTTCTGTAGGTGAGGCTGGATCATGAATGATTTGCGTGAACAAACGCATTTCGGTTGATTAAGAGCGCGTTTATCTTCAGAACCAAACATAAC
>JAUMHI010000033.1:21473329-21487935 GCA_032359435.1 Enteromius unitaeniatus
TGGATCATGAATGATTTGCGTGAACAAACGCATTTCGGTTGATTAAGAGCGCGTTTATCTTCAGAACCAAACATAACATTAGTTCTTTGCATCTTCAGTCTCTCAGATGTCGGGGGTAAATGACTACTGCTCTGTTCATTATTACACTCAACAACAAAACACCTCAATCTCTTAGGAGTCTTGCTTATCTCTGCGTCTCGGTCTGATGATGGTTCACTCAGGGCGGGTCTGAGGTAAGACCAGTTCAGTCTGTGTGACACGCTGCTGTCAATCAACTATTGTGGGAGTGGCCTCTGTGTGACGCCACACCAACATGCATTTGAGAACGACTTGATTTCAGAAGGGGCAACTTATTTTTTATTAAATCAAAAGAAAACTACCGGTGGATCTTTCTCATTGTAGGGTGGTTGTGTACACACTCTCCCAAGACACATTTCAGTCCAAACAGCTTGTAAAAGTGCATGTGGCACCGGATGACCCCTTTAAGAGTTTTTTTTTTTCTTACTGACCCCCAAACATCTGAATGGTAATTTATTCCTAAACACAGCCTAAACTCACAGCCTATATTTAGGCAGCAGGTGACAGACGGAAGAGTATCTGGACCACTGAGGAGGTAAATGTGTTGGGATTTTCTTGGCAACGTGTCAAGAGTATTCTGGGAACATGCGAATTCCAGGAAGAACACTAGCTATCACTATAAACGCGAGCAGCATCATGTTGTGCATAACTGCACTCTGTCTAGGGTAAAGTGGACATTATTATTAGACACCAGGCTGCTGGAAATCCAAAAAGGCATCATGAATAAGGCCATCTTATGGGTTTGACCATGTTCTGTTTGGACCACTCTTTATTTTCTTGACTCCTGTCCATCACCCAACCCAGGGAGCAACATTTAACTCTTAACAGAGTAACACACAGCAGCTCTGTGAAGGTGTGTGGACACGTTTATCTGACCTGTTCCCTTGAGGCATTGCAGTGTAGTGGTGAATCCTTTGGTGCGGGGCAGCAGGTGGTACTTCAGTTTTGGAAGGCCCTTACTCTCAGCCACCTGCATGCTTATCTGATGTTTCTTTTCCGTAAATCTCGTTCCTTCACAGTAAAGCAGGAACTGCCAAACACACACACAGAGCAAAGGGATTGTAACTCCTGGGTCAGTGTTAAACACAGTAATCCTATCACTTCGTAATCTCTGCCTCTTGTTGCCAATGGAAACTTCCAATCGGAGCACGTCATAAGTGACCTCACCGCTGGAGCTATGTGCCTGTCAAGTAACACTGACCCAAATCCAAATAATATAATGATGTTTACCTACAGCTTCAAGACATTAAAATGAGTAGCAAATAATAAATAAAAATACGGCTTAAGACATGACTTTGATTGTCACATGCCTCAGATATTGAAAAATATATTTTATTTAATTTTTTTCTCATGAATTATAATTATATATATATATATATCTTAGTCTTTGTCTCTTCTTCAAATTTGTCACAACACCTTTACTTAGCCTGGTTTACCATTTTTTGTGAGGAGTTTTATTAGGAACTGTAAAGGACTGTTTACATCAAGCACAATAATAATGAAGATAAAATCCCTAATAATAATGAAGCTAAAATCCCTTCCAGAATGTTATCTTTATAGTTATCATCCCTGGTATTAACGGGGCTTAATAAGGATAATAAACTATAATAGAAAAACATTTATCTCAACCACACAAAAAGGAACCACAAATCTGCCTATTACGTATTAAATAGTTCTGAACCATTACAAAACATTTGCATGGGTTTAGAGATTTACAAGGTTGTGGTTAGCCCTACATTTGACAGCAACAATTCATCAAACTCAGTACATATCACCATGGTTAACAGAAAAGGCTTAAGTCGTTCCTAAAGCTCGGCTTAATTACCAGATCAACTTTTTAGTGTCTTAATCTCGCAGTGTACTCACCCACATGTATTCTGGGTAATCTCGGAGACGGTTCAGCCCACTGAACACAGTTTCTCTGTCCTCCTCCCACTTCCGCTTGCAGAAAACAATTTCCAGAAAGTACCACGTCCAGCCGATCAGAGGAACTTTCAGCAGTTCATGTTTAGCAAGAACCTTAGAACTCTGGACGAGAAAAAACAAAATAAAGAGAGGATAGAAAATGCAAAAAAGGATTCAAAAAGGAAGGGAGAGAAGAATTCAAATCATCCAGTCAATCAAAACAAATAAATCTAACATCAAAACTCATCCAAGAGAGAAGAGACAAATTATTCTGTTGGGGCTGATCCTCATGGTTACTAAGATTATTAAATACAAAAAAAGCACTTTTTATTATTGTTGACAAACTATTAAAATTAAGATTTATTGATTTAAATAAAACAAACAAACAATCTAAATAAAAAGTATAAATGGTAACTTGAAGTGAAAAAATGTGTCGTTTAATTGAATACAAGGTTATTTATTTGAATTACTAAAATGATTAAATCTAAAATGAAAGCTAAATAGAAATGTAAAAAGAAAATAAATAAAATGACAAAGCTCATATTTACTACAACTAAAATAAAAAAAGAAATGAAAATAAAGTCAATTCAAAATTTAAATAAGTATTTTAAATGATTTATATTTATATTATAAGTAACACAGTACAAAGCCTAATATGGCCAATACAGGTGCCTACAAAATAGATGTCTGATATTGTATAAAACAGAATGGATTATCAGCCAAAATGTAATTATAAATCACTGTGATGACTTTATTTTTTACGTTTTATTTACTGAAAAGTACTGATGTGAAACATCTCTATATAGTCAACTAGCATCATTTCACCCAGTATACATGCTGTGAGACATGATTTTTGTTCTTCAGAGGAGCTAATATCCAACCTAAAACGTGCAACAAGCATTCGACACAATCTTCTGTTCAGGAAGCTACATCAAAGAAGCTAGTCACTGAGGCATCAGCACTCACCCCCAGTACGCCGTATCTCTCACACATGGTCCAGCCACACAGGAAGTCGATCTCATAGTTATGGTTGAGGATGATGATGACATGCTCTTTACCGAACATATCCACCGTGGCCTGATCGGTGTACAGCATGCACTCTGTGCCAGACCACCACTCTAACAGCATCACCAGCTCTGTTAGGAAAGCAGTAGAAAGTGTGTTAAGCAGGTATTATAACGGCAGATGCGTTCGGATGATCTATATAATAGCAAATTGGTGAATCAATTGCTAGCGCTTATTTAAGGCATCTGCTAAATTAATAAATGTAAATGAAAATGCGGATAAATTTGAATTTGATGCTGTAAATTGGTTCAAACAGGACAGGCTTAACCAGAAAAAAGTTGATTGTTATCCTCAGCAACTAATTTTCTCTCTTTTTATTTATTTTTAGACAATTATAGAATTATAGCAATTATAGAAATCATGAGACATCTAAAGAAAGTTTAAAACACTAATTTGTGTGGTTTTATTTTCTAGCAATAATCATTTTATATCATTTCCCTATTAAACAAAATAAATGCACAGGAATAGAAATCCCATAATAGAAAAATAGTAAAGTAAAAAACTTTTTATGTCAGATAATAACTGATCACTATATACTGATTATGCATGTGTAACATGCAAGACTAGTCCTGAAAACGTAAAAAAAAAAATGACAATGTCTGTGACAATTATTTAACTTTGCATTATAACAATTATGATTCGTTAAGATTCCTTATGTAATAATGTAATTGATGACAGAATTTTCATTTTTGGGTGAACTATTCCTTTAAGTGACATAAATGTTTAAAACACATTTTTAAAAACATCTAATGATATCCATTCACAAATGCTTTGCATATACATTACAATAATAATTACCAAGACTTAAAAGCAAACATTGTCATTGACGATGTCAACAAAAAGTACTTGCTATACAGGTTTCTAAAATCAAATGCAAACGTAACAGTGAGCTATGGACAAACGATGACTCACGGCTCCATAGCGAGTAGGACAGTCTGGTGTTGATCTTGCGGTACAGCTGTTTGTTGAAGGGCCACAGCACACAGGTACACAGCTGGATGAAGTTGATAATGAGGCCGCTCACCACGAACACAAAGCCAATTAAGAGCTGCAGGACGAACAGGCTCTTCAGCCACGCCACCACACCCATGACTGAGAGCCCCTTCCACACACACACACACACACACTCACACACACACACACACTCACACTGCTGGAAGACAACAGAGACAGAGGAGACGCCAAATTAAAACACACTCTGATAATTAAGCAGCAGCCCTCAGGCAGACTCATGCAAATTTTTTATTACGTTTTGTTTACATTAAACTAAGGGTCTTTAAACTTTTAAGGCCAAAGAACCCATCAGGGATAGAAAGACCTCCTTTGACGTAATGTATACAACGGAGGGAGTGAGTATAATATTAATGTACTGACAGCTTTGTTAAGATGCATGTATGGCAAAGCTATTGAAATAATTTTGTACGAAGAATTTTTTTATTTTTTTTCATTTTTGCAATTGTTTTTCCCCTGATCAGAAAACTATTCAAAAGTAATATACAATGGTAGTCTGTCTGACTATCTATCTATCTATATGCGGACAGCTATTATACCCGTTTTTAAAAATAAAAGTCACATATTAGCAAATGATTGTTATTTACACAAAAGTAAATGTTTTGCTATATTGCTATACTGCTAATTTAGGACACAGACAGAAATATTTATTATTTTTTAAATCCAAATCTAATCTTTCAAGTTGACAATGACTAGCAGTGTTGTCTATTTTTGCTTTGTGTAAGTTACGCAAAATATATTAACGCAACATCAAGCTTGAATTCACTGCGTATCAGTGCAGATCAACAATATTAGTAGCATTTACGCAATTATGAGATTTGTGCAGCGGCCCTTTGACATTTATTTTTTACTATGTTTAAACATATAATTCGTTATCAAACTTAATATCATGAAAGTTTAACTCACCACAGCGGGTTCGTCTCTACAACCCTCTTTTACACGGCCCTTCACTTAGTACCACCGACCTGAGGGAAAAAAAAAAGAGACAGAACGCATTTAGAGAATACACGACGGCCCGAGTCATAAATGCAACCATCACCAGCATTTAATCTTAGCATTCATTTTTACTTCCAATATACGAAAATCATCGAGTTCATGACCACAGACCCTTAGGCACTAAACCTTTCACATGCACCAGCACTGCACACACACGCTGTCCACAAACACACACCCTCTCACCCAGTTGGATGAACTCCAAACACCTCCTCCGATTTCCCTCTCTCTTGCATGCATTGACAGCCTCATTTTTGCAACCCCATTCCCCCCCAACTGTATCTCTCTCTCCATTATCACATGGCAGAACCTCAACATGACTCGTCATGCACAAAAATCCTACTCTGAAAGAGACCATTTCAAACAAACACTCTCATTAGATCTGAAGGTCTTTCGTTTCAAATTGATTTTGAAAGCTTATCAAGCTCTAATCTCCCAGCAGCACTTAATCCGGTAACAAGACAACAACTGCAAGAGAAAGACTGGATTAATACTCTAACAAAATGAGTGCTTCAGCAAATTTATTTGCCAAATAATCACTCAAGATGAAGTTGCCAAACTACTCCAACTGGTGGTCTGCTAACCTGCAGGAGACCCCATCAATACTATCATTTTCTCAGTTATTAGGTATCGTCTCTGATAACAAATTTCAGTTGCGTCTACATTATTATTTAAACATTCGTTCTGCCCGACAGCCCATATTTACTCCAACGTTATCAGACAACAGTGTGTGGCTTGATCTGTTTTTGTGTGTGTTGGGAGTGGGCAGCTAATGAAAGTTGCTAAAAGATTAGGAGAGCCTTGAGATTCAATTTGAATCACACTTTACAACGATTGAGTTTGAACTCAACCTGAACACTAAAAAAAAAGCAAAAACATCTTATATCAGCAAGTAAAACACTAGAAAAGTGGTTATTTATTTACTTATTGACGCACATACTCCACAATCCATATCGACTGCAAACGCTTTCAGGTTGTTTTCTCACCAACAGAACAATTCACCACTAAATTCACCAATACTGACCTTAGTGTCACTTCAAGTTTTTCCACAGGCATGCAACACTCACAGATTATCCAGAAAATGTAGCAATCCAGCTGTTCTTAATACTTCTAAGCGGTTCTGATTCCTGTGAATTAGCATTTGTCATAAGAGTAAAAAGCCAAATGTGCTCCCTTTTCAAATAAACACAAAGCAATCCTGTTACAACATGGGAGCCGCTAGATACAAGCGAGTAAAAGTTTAAACCGACAAAGCTTTGGTTCCTTTACAAACACGTCAGCCTTGCCAAACAGCACTAACCTTAGATGAAGATCCATAGGCAGCATAAGAGCTTAACTGTGACTTTAGAGTAGAAAGAGACCAACCGAAGGACGAAAAATGAGAGATGGTGGGAAAGGAAAGAGTTGAACTCTGTCCTCCTATCCACCACTGCACGAACCGAAGTAAACTTTGGAACCTTACCAAAGTGTGTGTGTGTGTGTGTGTGTGTGTGTGTAAGATCAAGGGAATGGCAGAGTGCTCTGAATGCCAAAACCCCCAATGACAGTCAGTTGCTCTAGGTTTGTGTGGTGCAGTGTGTATGTACTTATCGGAGCAGAGTATTTTCTCAGCCAATAAGAAATGAGCAAAAGTAGACTTATACATAAAAATACATTTCACAGATCTCGCTTTCTTGACCAAAATATGCACTACAGAGACACTGTGGTCCACCAAAATGTGGCCAACACTGATAAGTCATTTTTTTTAAATGACTGGTTTCTGCTGATACGCTTTCCTGTTTGTGGGAGGTTTATTTTGACAGCGCTGAGAACGTCAGCACCCAAAACTCGCATTCTCTGTCTTTATTGGTTTATCGCCTCTGTTTAAATTAATTAATTATTATTCAGAACTGATAAACAAGGAAAGTAAGCCATGTACTAGGGATGTATCCAGACACAGGTCTGAAGGGGCAGAGTCCTGCAGAGTTTAGCTCCAGCCCTGATCAAACACACCTGATGCAGATAATCAAGGTCTTACTAGGTATACTTGAAACTTTCAGGCAGGTGTGTTGAGGAACGTTAGAGCTAAAATCTGCAGGACACCGCCCCCCCAAAATCACGTTTTGATGACCCTTGCTCTGTATAATGCATATTAACGTAGTGTTCATGCTTTGTTTATAGCAGCAACCCAAGTAAACGTTGTTCAATAAGTGCCAACTGCAGTCAGAGAGTGAATCTTCTCATTCAGCTCATCTGCTGTTTTTGTTTTGCACAGATTCGTTTCGTGGAACTATAGCTGTAGACAAAGGTAACCCTAAATTTCTAATCATCTCTTTCGTGGTTACACGCTCATGTGACATCGCTGTGCTACATGGTCACAATAATGTATTCTTTGTATGCAATTTTAAAGCATTGCGATTTTAAGCCATTGAAACAAATTTATTTACTATATGCAAACACTCCCTAAACACTGCTTAGAGAGTACTAAAGTGAGTTATTTTGTACTGTTTTATGGGCCATGAACTGTTAATTACACACACTTGTATGGGTCAAAATGATGATATTTGCAAGTATCCTCATTAACACGGTAACTTAGGACTTAAGTGAAAGCAAACAGCTAAGAAAGAAAACCTATACCTATGTCTATCGGATCCAGGTAGCTCTTAAAGTGACAGTGTGATATTACTGCTGTCTGTCATTCAAGTGTGTCAGTCGTGCAGACTGTGATGCACACTTTTTTTTTTTTTTGTAGGCTACAAAGGAACACGAGATCTCACAGCTGAGTTTGACAGTTTGCAAGATTTATGAAATTTAGATTTTAAAGGGTTAGTTCATCCAAAAATGTAAACTAGCCTGTGTTTTACTCACTTTTAAAGCATTCTAAGTGTATGTGACTTTCTTCTTTCAGATGAATCCAATTCGAGTTATATTAAAAATGCTCCTGGCCCCTCCAAGCCTTTCAGTGGGTATAAACTGGTTTATTTGTTGTATACAGTTCAGAAGATGGTAAATGAAGTACGCGCATCCGTAATAAAAAAAAAGGAAAAAACAAAAAAAAACAAAATCACTCATGGAAGTTAATAAAGGCCCCCTGTAGCGAATCCATGCATTTTTAAATAAAATCTATAATAATCTATAATTCAAACGTAATAAACACTTTTTTCCCCTCTCACTTCTGCTGACTGTGACATTCAGGAGGATGAGATTTTTTTTTTTAGGCGACCGTTATTTTAGAACGTTTGCCCTTACTGTTTCCATGTCCTGCTTGTCACGTGACACACCGAGAGCATGACAGATGGATCGCATTTACTTAGTTTTCCTTTTTTATTTCAAACATTCACAAACTTGCTTACCGTGTCAAGAACAATCTGATATTCCGATTCACAAATATATGTAAATGAGTGCGTTTTGACGTTTATACACCTTCATAAATGATCTTGATCTGTAACTTGAGATAGGCGTCGCCATGTTTGTTCGTGTCGTAGTTCAGAGAGTCCCGTCAGTCAGATTTACAGCACATCAATTCATCAATTTCTCCCGAAATACATGTAAGTGAGTGGCTGGTGAACTTAGTGAAGAATACTGAAGAACTTTATAGCTACTTACAATTAGGGGTGGCACGGTTCACAAAACCCACGGTTCGGTTTGTATCACGGTTTTCGGTTCTGTACGGTTCTTGTTATTTTTTCTTTTAATCTTTAACACTCCAGAAATGTACTTCAGCAAATTATATATAGCTTAATTATCCACAATTTAGGATACAGTATTAAAGTTATATCATGTAATCATTCATAAACTGAATTGGATGCGTGTTGCACAATACTTGCATACAGTCGCATTCTATTGTTTTATTTCCGCTGTCATCATAGGTAATAGAGCTTTTAATAGGTAATACAGCATTTTTCTGTCCGAGCCGGCCCATGTCCGACAGACGCACACTGATGTGACCAAGCCCGAGCTAAATATCTTTCTAAATATCTGTCCGAACTGTATCCATCCTCTAATAAGGTAACATGAAATGTTCCCACACACCAGATTTATACGACGCTGACTCATCCTCCAACTCCGGGCAGCCTTCCTTTTCTCTTTCACTTGCCATTTCTACACGTACAGTATTGTGACCTGCAGCACTCACTCCACACCGTAGACACCTCAGTTCTTTTGCGCGAAAGAGTAACACACTGACGTCACATACGGGGCACGAGGCTACATTGCGCAGGTCATGAACCGTCGAACATGAACCGAGACATGCGTACCAAACGTTTTTTTTTTTTTTTTCATGAACCGTGCCACCCCTACTTACAATATGTGTATCTGATATGAATAAAACATCAGCACATTAAATTTGATTGGATTGTTATTGTTGCTTCCATAGAGATCTTTGTGTATTTTACAGGCTGTAAATGTATTGGTTTCGCTAGTGCTTATGTGTGTTTAAATGTCTGAAACCTAAAATATGCATTATGTGGTTAAGAACACTGTATAGTTATGATAATATGACAAGCACAGCACGAGTAAACGCGCAAAGGCTCAGTTTGAATTTGGCAGTTATGCGACGTCACAGAACGCTCTAAATCCCAAATGTGGGACCGTACTGCTCAACAGGTTAAATCAATGTTTTTAAGCTATTCTGCACTATATGTAGTCGGCCACTATATCTTATTTTCATCATATTCATGTGTGATATATGTGAAATTAGCTCTAGCTTGCCTTTTTGAGTATATTTTTTAGACCTTCCAGCAAAACTAATATAACTGATCGATTACAGAATCAAGAAACTACCACCTAAATTAAATATAGCTAATTTGTTGTATGCCCTTGTTGCCATTTTTCATGCAATGAAATTGAAGGGGCAAGAGGACGAAAATACACCATAAACATAGTCCATAAAACTTGTGCGACTTGTTTTTCTCAATCATAATACATGCCTTTACGTTTAGCATTTTGTTTGAAAGTATGTCAGTATCCAGTTCCTTATTCATGGGTATCAAATGGTGTCTCAAAGCTCTGAAAATGTGCATCACAGGGTGCATCACAAAACACATGTAAATTTATATCTGTTTGACTTGGTTCCTCATTCACTTTTCAGTAGCATGACAACTATACCGAAAGGGTGGGGGGATTAGAGATGGAAGGATCAACCAGCTTAGCAGCTAACAGCTGTCCGGCCCGCATCATCAGACACCCTTGGGCCATCTTTTTCCAAGATGGACAAAATGTACCCCTAAAAGGTAAAAACTGCTTCAAAATGACAGGATGCAAAAGAAAACTGAGAAGCCACAGTGAAACAATACCCTTTAAAAAATAGGAGGAAGTTGTGCTTCAGATGGTAACACTTTCACAGCAGATGACTTTTCATACAGACTTCAGCTAACAATTTGGTATCAGCTTGTTTGGCCCTTTGTGAAGCTTGAAGCAAAGACTAAACAGGCAAAAAACCTGGAACTCTGAACTTTCTGTCATTATAGAGACAACTATGCAACAGGTGGTGCCCCACAAACATGACAAGCATGCAAATAACTACAAACGAACAAATTAAGGTCTTAGGCAAGGAGTATCTCATTTGACCTTTGCCTGTGTCAAATCCAATAACCTTCAGAAAAACAGCAGGCGGCCTAATCAATCCACTGTTGCTTTGGATAACCGGACTCACCAGTAGGCGTAGTAGGCCACTGCCATGACCACTAACGCCCCACAGATCCCCGTAAAGATCATCACAGCCCCCTGGTTCAGCATCTCCACTTCTGGTGATGGGCCTTCAAAGCAGAACTGAATTGAGAAAAGTAACCTCCTCCGGTTTGGTTCTAAAACGGACAGGCGGTTCTGTTCTCGAAGCTTGGAGACAGAAAGTGCTTCAGAAAATATTTGGCAAAGAAATCCTTTTAAGAAGTTGAACGAGGCGCCAGGTCTTGCTTTGGCTACAGCCACATGCTAATGCTAATCCAACGGAAGGAGAGCACTTTTATGATGATGCAAGCAGAACCAAAACTAGATCCCATAAAGGCGGCGACACTCAAAACCACATGAGTGGACGTAAAAAATGACCAATGCTGAACTCCAGCTGAATGCTGTTACCAACCGCTATCCCAAATTCCAAGCACAGCTCGGGTTGGCGATTCCTTAGCGAGATGCAACACAACATGGAAGTATAGCGGCAACCTTCCGTTAAGCCAAAGAGAGCCGTTCTCAGCATCCTGTGTTCCCTCCTCTTCTCTAATCTCCTCTGGATTAGATTACCAACGATTAGCACTCTGGAGCAGCACCCTGGATAAGTCACATCGCATTTACATCAACTTCAAGCGATTGAGCTAAGTGGGACAAAACAGTGGTGACTTCCTTCATCCACCAGGAGGAGCCTCTAGGGTCAAGCCAACTCTCTGGCATTTAAAAGATCTTGTATAAGGAGGCATGATATGTTTCGGCAGTGATTCTGGAGTCTTGTGGGTGCAGTTGCATGCTGGACAAGCTGCTGGGAGCTTGTTCTTATCATCCAAGGTCGACAAGGCCCTAAATCCAGTTTAGATGAGGTGGTGACAGAGAAGATCAGGCAGGCTGTGGCCCAAAGCCCTGAATGCACAACTGCATTACTGGCATAAACGGAGAACACACTGTGCCACAGGCCTACACGTCACACATCAGCGCTTGCCTATTTTATTCATTCTGCTTCTGTTGCTCACTTCATCTCATTATTTCTTCTGTCTTCTTACATCTTTGTGTCCGTCTGTCTTTGATTATACTATGCCAGTGAACCCTGTATACCTGCATTAAACTCAGATTCCTCCGGTTTTAGAAATCCATACATGGGGAAAAGAGAACAAAGAATAATCACCTTTTTGATGTAATGACCACCTGGGATATATAAGAGGAACGAAATGCCGTACTAACTTGCATCTTATATTAAATGCTGAAGGTAAGGAAGATAAATGAAGCTCTTGACTTCTTTGGGGGTCAGCAATCAATCAACATGTGTAATTATGGTTCGTTGTAAGTTTGTGTGTTGTGAGTTGATCTTTTGTTGCTGTACTGTATCAATGGGAAAACCCATCTCCCGATAAGATGTGTAGCACAAAACCTATACATTATTAGCCATATGAGACCAAAGCAGCTTACTGGACAACAGCTGAGGTCAAGAGGTCTAAATCTATAATATAATCAGTATATTACAAATACAAACAAACAAACACTTCTAAGAAGTCTTTAAACAAACCAAAACATTATCATTACAGATTTCATCCATCAAAAATGTTTCTACCTCTTTGTATTTCCCCAAACGTCTAGATAAATATTCTGTGTGCATTTATATCCTTTGAACTGATACTCATACATCATGGAAAATGTCAGTTGTATTTGCAACAGTGTCTCAGCAAATTCTACAGACTCATCAAAATGCTTACAAAAGATGACCATTAACAACAGGAAAGGCTTGCGCTATGGTTAAGGCTCCAGCTTTTCCAGACTGAAGTTAATCATCATTACGAGGGACTCAGGGGTCAATAATTCTCAGTGAGCCAGTGTTTTTAGTCCTTGTACACCACGGGTCTCACACATAAACCATTCTACTGAGAACATTTAATGCAAAAAAACTAATATTATGCTCTATTTATCAGATATAAGGAACCAACATTTATTCAATAGTGTTTGTTGATTTAAATTACAAAGGCTTTACCAATAAAGTAATGTGATAAAATTACAAGAGTGGCCAATTAGGGCATCCATGTATAATCTTTTATTCATACAAGTTTCGGGTGACACTGAATAACCAGACTGCTAACACCTAACACCAATCTCGAGAAATAGATATGACATCTCTTGCTCACAGTTAGTAGAACAACAATGAAGACACAAAACTTGTGTTGGAAGTGAACTCATCTGAATAGTACTGCACAATCCAATTTTTACTGTGCTGCACAACATTACTGCTTTTCCTTCCCTACTGGCCTCAACTCACAGCACTTTAACAACCTCAGCTCTTGCCTTTCCAACACTGTGGTCAATGCAGCAGCAATTCAACGACATTTGGACGAAACCCAGATCTGTTCAAATGGGTTGCTGTGGTAAGGAGATTTCAAAGTCTGTTACTTCACCTGATATAGACATAATATTGCAAAAAATCTTAAAAAGGACACCATTTCCCTCATATTTCAAACCTCCCAGTACTGAATAACCTGAAACAGACAAGCAGCCATTAAAACAAAAACAACCTCCTGTGGTAGAAACAAACTAAATCCAAGTCATTATGTCAGTCAAGTCCTTTTTACAAAACAGAAGATAAATGCTGTTTGCTGTGTAAAGGAAGCGGAGAGATGTTAACAGGATAATGTCAAGGCGTCACTGCTAAAAACCTCTGACCCATATTCTAATCGCAAAAAACAAAGTTGCCCAACAACAATGTGACTACATGCCCCCAATCAACATGGGGTTGCTGTTATCTACCGCAAGTGCAAAGCGATAGTGTTAAGTTTCATTAAGAAGCTGTATCAGATTAAAGGTAAGATTCGAAAGGTTGCGTCTAACGCACTAACAAGACAGTGTCATTGATATACTACAACAAAAAACAATATAATATATCTTATTTAAACATCCAAATAACTGATCCAATAACATTTTCATTCTGAGCCAATTCATTATTGCTCTAATGAAAGAGGATTACTAAATATTGTGCATGCCCCATGAGGCTGGCAAAGAATGACAGGTTTATATGCAAGTATAAATGAATTGCACTTAGCAAAAACAGTTCAAAGCTGTGAAATATGGTTCCATAACCAAAATCTAGCTTTTGCAACCCATTAATTCACTGGCCCTAACAATACGGAAATATGCAAAATACAAAAAAAGAGGTAGTTTTATTCATTCGTAGTTTGAATCAGACCTGATGAATGTCTTGGTGTCTAAAAAACAAAAACAAGGCGGTTCATAATGCTACCCATACATGATCATTACCCTACTGTTAATAAAGATCACTGACAAAAACCTGAAACTGGAAGTAAATCAGTGCCGCTCACTTAAGTGAAGAAACGATCTAGGATAAGTGCTGACGCATCACTGAAGCTCAAAAGATATATGGCTGGTAATTTTGTAGATCTGTCTGCGATCCAAGTGCTGTAGTGTGAAATGACAGAAAGCTTTGTAGTGTGAAAGTAACAGCTACTCAGCGACTTTAAAAGTTATGCATTATGGGCTCACATACAGTCACATTAACCATTGTTCAGAGATTTTACAAATGTAAAATCCAGTCATTTTAATAGGGATCCACGCAACACGTTCAAGCTGATCAAACAAGCTTGCCAAACAGACCTACTTCTGGTATCAAATCTGGCAGAAACATGGCTGCACCTTTATTTGTTTGGACTGAAAACACTAGCTGAATATGGATGGAATATCATATTACTCTTATAATTCCTGCAGTAGCCCGTGGCAAATATAGCATGATTAATACTGGTTGTGTGCCATATTTAAAAAAGCATTTTAGTAATCAGTCCCGTAATTCAAGCTTTGGGAATCATTAACGTAACTCAACCGGTTATGAAAGCAGATCTGAATTAAAATATATATATAAAAATAATTTATTTATTTTA
>JAUMHI010000033.1:21488848-21511786 GCA_032359435.1 Enteromius unitaeniatus
AAGTAATAAAACCCTAGTAAATGTAAATTATCACTTATAATGGGGACAATTTAACATATTGAATAGCCAAATGCAGTTACACTACGCGATGAAATGATATAATAACATGACTAATGTCAATCCAGTGCATAAGTAAAACCCAGTCACCAGCTGAACTGAAGGCAACAGCCCTGCGCTGCATCTGAACTCCAGTAACCCCGGTAATCGCACGACAATGACGCGCGCGCAGGTCGAGAATGACACACAGCAACCGAGTCACAAACACCACTCATCTTTAGCGATCCGAAATCCACTCGTATGCAAACGAGTCCTGAATGAACACGATAAATATCAACTCATGCAAATAGAGGCAAAAGCCTAGTTTAAACGGGCGCTCCGTGCGCTGTCAGATCGCCTTGCATTGGTTACTAAGCAGTGAGCTTTGTGAAGTGCCCTAAACAGCACGCTGTGCCTATAAACCGGCCACTGCAGCACCGGGAAAACCTCGAGCCCGTGCACAACACCACTCATGCATTTCATAATACAAATGCTAAATATTCAAATACACAGGGTCATGCAATGCACGCATGTTACCGCCCGCCACCGTTAATAACAGCTTTATTAATCGGGTTAAGCGTGTAGTCATCATCTAGCGGCGGCACGTTGCGTGCGTGTGTATTAGCGTTACCTGCTTAAATGTCATCTGCGTGGAGGATTCGTGCTTTTCCGTTTAATGCGATGCGATATGATAACGCTGTCGGAAACTGGTGTCTAAGCCTCTAGGCTGATGCTCAGATGTGTCGTTATCCATCCACGCACAGCACATACACATTGCATCTAGTCGTGGGACTTCCTGTCCGATTAGCTCCCCTCTTCGACTGGAAACAATGGCGTTTTGTAGTTCCACCGCTCCTCTCAAGCTGACCTCGCAGATAAAGTCAAGCTGGAAAATGTGCCATATTTGTAAGTGTTTTAGGCTTGCAGTTAGTCTTCTTTAAAATTAACTTTACCTCAAAGACGGCGCAGACGTTGAATTTATACCTTGAATAAAATGTAAAATGAGGTTAAAAATGCATTTGCACTGAAATCATATTATATGTTAATAGCTAAGTGTGAAATTGTAAATTTAGACGTGGATTAATTATGTATGTACACTGTTATGGCAAAGACAAAGTTTAAATGTGCAATACGCGGTTTTTCTTGGTTTTTAACGGCAGCTGGCAACCAACAGTAAGCAGTTTCTGAGATATCATATTCATATCTGATATCTGAAATCACCACAACACACACGCCCCTACCCAAAAATGGCCACACCCCTATACTGATAGCCCCGCCCCTAAATTAACAACTCGGCAACAAACACAGGTAACTCCTCCATGCAAATAGGTCTCTGCAGCAATTGTTATGGGAGTTAGCAAATCAGACTTATCGTTTTTTAAAACATGTCACCTGATTGGCTGACGTCATAGTGAGGGTAGGTTTTGGGGTAGGGATAGGTCAGGGGCCTGTTTCAGAAAGGAGGTTCAAACAACTCGGAGTTTAAACTTGAACTCTGAGTTGATCAACCCAGAGATTAAAAACTCAGAGTTTTGGGTTTCAGAACAGCTGATCTGAGTAAGATCAATCAACTCTGAGTAGACTAACTCTGAGTTAAGCGTGTCTCAAAAGCAGTTATCAATGGAGCGCAGACATTATGAGTCACCATGGCAACATCTGAAAAAAAGAGGTTGTCATTTTTTTCTCCAGCTGAACTTAATGTGCTCATGAAAAGTTTCAGCAAATATGAGCACATATTTAAGTGCAATAAAAAATATGTAATGTGTGATTGAATTGAATTCAATCAGGTAAGGTTTGAGCAAGTTTTTTGTTTTTTTAATACATACAGTGGCCTTACTTACTCTGCATCCCTAATACAGAAAGCTTCCTTTAGCAAAGAAATGTAAGAGCACGGCCATTACAGGTGATGTTAGTGATGTAAGAACGGATTAGATTATGGATATAAGTAACTTAATTGATAGCAACGAAAAACTGTAACGCTCAAACTAAAATGTAACGTTATGACAATACGTTATGATAAAACACAATTGGTTACTAATGTTCGAGCGCTAGAAAAGTATCTACTTTTTGACAATTATCCCGGATGGCTCAACCACACAATACCACCGTTACAAGGGAAAAGACAAAAAGATCCACTCTGGGTCTCAAAATCCTTGCCCGACATAAATGTAATTCTCTTCGAATTATACAGCCTCTTCATCTATGGGATCCTCCAAAAAAGCACAAGTCATTCTCGTAACTTTCTTCTCTGTTTGTGTCCGAAATGTGGCCACTGAATGACTAAGGCTACGGCGAGAAATACCGCTGCGTCTTTAAAAAAGGGGAGGAGACCGACTGAAACTCAGAGTTTAGAGATTAAAACCAGGTTAGGTTCAGAGAGTAAGTTACCACGGTATCTGACTCGGAGTAATAGTTACCTGTCTTTCAGAAACAGGCTTGAGTTACCCTGCTTTCCCAGAGTTTTGAAACGGAAAACCCAGGTTTCTCTTATCTCAGGGTTACCAAACTCTGAGTTTTCACTTAACCTCCTTTCTGAAACAGGCCCCAGGTCAATCATTTTGTTTGTATGATTGAGAAACCCTCAACAGTTTGAAAACGCCCAGAAATTGAGAAACGCTCACTGTTGCTCTGCAGAGATGTGTGTACACGCCCCTTACCAGTGATTGCCAATGTGTTTTGGTGCTCAGTCCAATCCACTTTCAACAGCGTTTCTCACAAATCACCTTTAAGGCCACTGAAAAAAGCAAAAGCGGCATCTGAGCTTTGAAATTATTCATTTTTAATGATCAAATTATAAATACACGCACTCACAATTAACAAAATATATACGTTGTTTTGATAACAAAGTCTGATTTGCATTGCAATGGTGGCACTGAAGCGCTTCTGAAGTAGCATTAGGTGTCTTTACATAGACTGTGACTAATGCTGCTCTGGGGTAGCATAAACGCATTTACACAGCAAGTAAGATACATCTATACTAAAGGCTGAGGTGGCTCAGAGCAGGCAGAATTTCTAGCTTTGAGCTTCATTATGTGTTTAAAATGAATTCTGAGCTGGCAAAAACCAGCCTTAACTTGACTGTGCAAAAAAGTTTGAAGCTGCACTACCAAAATAGTGTCAGAGCTGCAATATTTTAGTATGGCTTTTTGCTGGATTGCCTCTTCTTACAAAGATTTTGAGCGAGCAGCCCTAACCCGACACGTTAGAAATGGTGAAAAGCTTTTTTTAAACACCCTAAGGAACACACAAACACACACACAACATTTAATATAATACTTTGTTTTTCTTTATTGCATTATAACATACATACATTATAAATGTGGATTTGTACACTACAATCTTTATTGTTACATATTATAAAATATTCAGAATATGAAAACAAAGCACTAAAAACTTTACCAAACATTTATTTTTTATTGTCTTTTCTGACCCCATTCAGAACAGAAAACCAAAGAAAGAAAGAAAAACGAGCAAAAATGATTTCTGATACCAACCATGTCAACAGAGAGGGAATCAAAATGAATCGTGAAGCACTGACATGTCACTATTAGAACTGTTAAGAGAGAGACATATTTACAGAGAAGTAGAACGATGCCTCCGATTGTTGCCCTGGCAACATGTCATCCTGCCCGTTATGATGTCACTGAAATTCATATTTGGCGTTGGATACATTTTCAAGTGTATTCTCATGTACTCTTGCCGTAGAATCTTCTATTAAACAGTACTGTTGTGGACAAGAGTACATTACAGCAAGCACAGTGGTTTTAAACACTCATTTTACAGATGAAATAACGATTCACACTGAGAGACCAAGACACAATGACTCGTTTCTGTCATATTCCATCATTTCCAAAAGATGTTTTGTCCTCGGAAACTATTGTGTTTCACACCCCAGTCTGCTAATGTGAAAATGAAATGTTACCATAAAAAAAATATATATTAAAACCTACACTTACTTTAAGAGTCAGTTATGGAAGTCGCAACTAACGTTAAGAATAGCTGTATTTTTTTTTTTTTTGAGCACTAGTAGGCTTGAAATGCTTTTGTACATGTTGTAAGGCGTTCAATGCCTTGTAATGGAAGGCAGCTAACTATACAAAACTCTGAGAACTACAGATGACGACTACACATTGTTGACAAATAGGTCCAAGCGATTAAACCGTTTCACATGGAGTCAGGACATCAGATTTAAAAAAAGAACGGCATTAGGGGACCTAGTATACTAAAGATCGTTTTGTTTATGGCCTACATAATGTTAGTGGAATAGTTTTTCTCAGACGATAAAAGCTCCATCCACTAGAAGGAGGTCAGCGTCATTTGGTCATTTTTGATCCACAGTCTTACAATAGACAGCACGTAATTTCCACAGACTGATATACAATATACAAACATTATGTATACAGAACAAACAAAAATGTAGTTCATCCCAAAAGTTTGCCTTAGACATCCCTGCGATAAAGAATATTTGGCCGCCCACCAACAGAGTGAGAGACATCTTCATATCTGGACACACAAACACAAGTGTGCTTTCATTGTTAGCCTGCTGTTGATATATTTAAAGCAACTGTATGAAGTTTTGTCGTTTTTGCAACTTTGGTGCCCCCTACAGTTTGATAAGTGTAATTCACTGTCGTAAATATATCACTGTGTACACCACAGACTGTAAAAAAGATGCTACTTCCACTATAGAAATTGAAGCCAAAACGCGTTCAGTATGGCCGCTGACATCTCGCGAAAATTGGAGCCAGAGTCTGCGCGGTAGAGATCGTGAGGTGGAGCCACGGAATCAAAGTCCCGCCCCCGACTTCCGCACACCCAATCACAAGCTCACACTCATGATACCAAACCCTGTTTTTATAGCATAAAATAACTAGTATAAAGCAAACTTTTTAGAAAAACTAACACTTGAACATACACCGGCTTGATAATAACTACCTACAATGACGGAAACTACCTTTGTAAAAAAAAAAAAAAATAGTTTAAGTGTAATATATTAAATTAGTTTGTCTCGCATCCCATTAGAGTACATGGAGGTATTATGACCTATATTGCAGCCAATCACCTGGGGGCGATCAAAGTCGCGACAGCTTCACTCTTCAAGACTTGTGCGACACCCGGTGTACACACACTTTTATTGCTGCCGTAAAGCAATCTGACCTTTTCGCGGGAATTCGTAAAATCTTACATACAGTTGGTTTAAATGTAGCTAGCATGCACATTTTTGCTGCAGGTTATAGGGTTAACTGTTCACCAAGGCATCCCCTCGAAGAAGTGTCTATTTTGCCCTAAACTAAACCGGTTTAGCTCACATTAACAAATGGTCAAGTACAGTTCATTCAGAAACAGTGATGTAATGATCATCTGTATACAAGCTCACTTTCTTTATTCATAAAGGCTAGACTTGGCTTTGCTTATTTTACTTCCCTCCCCCATTTATCCCTTCACACCCTCATATTCCTTCAGAAATACTCACACACTCACAGAAGAACCATCCATAAGTCATTCACACATACACGTATACAATGTACAACTACACATAAGAAGTTAGTTAACAGCTCGGTAACTAATGAAAAGCTGAAGCGCATGCCCCTCAGAGCAATGCAGACCCCTGATTAGTCCTGCACATGGCCATCTTTTTTTTATTTTTTGTTTTTAAGAAAAATAAGATGAGAAGCTAATGGTTGTAATGAGAGATGGTTCTCACAAAAGAACATGCCTCAGTCATATTTTCCCCCAAAATTAAAATAATTAATGTAATTCATTTTATTTAAAAAAAGGCTGTAAAAGTCACAGCTAACATGAAGTATAACCGGATTAAATTAATACATTTTTTGAGCAAATGATGTCTTTAACAACCATTATTTTTTAAGTAATGAAAAATATTTTTTACGAGTTAAATATATCATTCCTGTAATGTATAAAAAAAATGTATTATTCAATAATTATAATAATTCCACTTACACTTGCTTGCTTTTTTCCGCTCTTCTGCTTAACCAATAAATGCTCATTTAAATGCAAACAATTATTGTGTTACAACAAGATGTGCGTAGTTGGACAAAAAAAAACTTTGCATAAAAAAAACAATGTAACAAATCTGAAAAAAATAAATACTGGTGCTAAAATAGGCTTTGTTTCTTCAAGCAACTTTTCTGTATTTCCGTCTTCTTCCCTCTCCTTTTTGTCTTTTGATTTTGGAGTTAAATGTGACATGGATATGTTTTCGTGAGATTCACTCACGATTCACTTTTTGAGTGTTTATGGAAAAACGCAACTCAAAAAATGATCAAAAGATGAAATGTGACTATTTTGGAAGAGCATTAGTTAGGTGTCAAAAACAATACTTGAGAAATCCACATATAATCAAATATGGATCAAACAATGATATAAACAGACATACGACACAAAAGGAAGATGCCAGAATCAATCTCCTTATGAAATGAACAAAGGAGAGCAAGTCTGATAAAAATATATAACTCATCTGCCTTTTATTATCTTTCACAGCATTGTAACCAGAAGGCACCATGTTCTCTGACACAGTGAGAGAGAAGCAGGTGCAGGTCCCCAGACTAGCACACATACACAACTACTGTTAATCAAGGCATTTTAAGACGTTCCCCCAGTACTTCAGACTTCATACAAGTCTTTTCCTTTTAAGATATGAAAATACTGTCAAATAAAAAGTTAAAACTACTTTTAAAGTTTCTTCTGCTTGTACAAACAAGTAGATTATCGATGCAAATACAATCAGTTGAAAGCAAATGAGATGATTATGTTAGTAGTTACATTGACAAACAAACACGAAGTGAAATGCACCAACTTCCGCATTTATAAATGCTCGATGTAAAATGAAATCAATGGAACGATAATTAAATCATATACACGCGAGCAAGGCCAAACATTATTACAGTATATCTCACCAAAAACATCAACAAGTCACAAAATACAGCAGCGCATCTCTTCAATAAAATCTCCCTTTTTGGAAGAATATAGTCACAAAAAAAAAAAAACTATAAAATACACGTTTTGGACACAAGTCGGACTCTCACACAAATGAGTGCTTTGGGTCTGTAATACACATTTAACAATGTACCTATTCATTTTGAGGTTGGCTACAACATATCTTTTCCAGGTATCTTATAAGGAACCAGAGAGCAAAGCTTTCTGGGTAAATCTCACAAAGAATAGTCTTAAGTTTAACTAAACTCTTAAATCTACAGATAAAAACAGAGAAATATATTTTGGATGAAGAAAATCTCTGTTTAAATTATCGCATTTCATTACTGAAAAAAATGTAAATAAAAAAATCGAATTAACTGTAATACAGTTTTTTAAAAAAAACATACTGTCTGGTGGCAAAAATTTGGAAATCAATTTATGTACAAAGTAACAATAAAAAGGAAAGAATAGGCTGTCGAATAGATAAATTTTCATTAATTGCATACAAAATAATAGTTAGTATATGTGCAAAAAATTTTTTAACTGGCAGCACTAATATATAGTTCACATTTCATATACTTTTATAATGAAAAAATAAGATATCAAGATGATCATTTTTTTACATTATAGTGAGCAATGGAGAACCGGGGAAAAGAATACAGTAAAAAAAAAAAAAAGGCATAACTCTTAATGGTTCTAATAATATCCTTCTTTTTCCTAGATGCAATAAAAATCTTGTTTTGATCTTTTGATTCTGGGCTGAAATATGACTTAAGCACTTCTTGACAGTTTTTGTGAGTCTCAGCCGTCTAGGTTTTGTTGCTGAACTGCTCTGACTCAAAATCATAGAGCGTAAAAAGCATCACACCTAATATTAATGTCACTTTTTAATATTTAATTTTGGTCCTCACTAGATTAATGGCAGTTTAGTTACATAACTGACCTGGTCTGGAAATGTCAGTGACTGGGCTTTATGTGCAGGACGAACCGGAGTTCTTGAGGAGCTTCGAGAGAAAGAGAGAGAGACAGAGATGGTGAAGATGCACAGAATAGTGTGAACGAGAGAGGCTGATCATGTCTCCTCTTGCCTTCTCTTTTCTCTGCGTTACACTCCCTCGGAGCGCGAGGGCTCTCTCCCTCAGCTTGTTTGCCTGAACCCTGCTGAATCTCTTGAAATGGAACTGTTGTGCTCTGGCTGAGATTCTAAGGCAATGTCACATTACATATCAAAATGTACAACATCTATACATTGTGCAGTTGTGAGCGGAGGGTGTGATGTGGATGAGATGTGGCGTGTGGCGGCTCTATAGAACAGTGGCCTCCATGACTATGGCTGGATCCTCTATATCAGCTTTACTTTGGACCATCCGTAACTCCAGCTGGGCCGGGCTGGGTCTTCTACCAGGACCTGCCATCTCTGAAAATAAACCAGAAAGAGACAGATCTTTCATTTACACCACGGCTTACAGTTTGAGGTCGGGAAGATCTTTTAATGTTTTAGAAAGAAGTCTCATAACCATTTTCTATTCATGGTATTGCAAAGCTGTATTTTCAGCATCATTACTCCAGTCTTCAGTGTCACATGATCCTTCAGTAATCATTTTAAAATGGTAATACACTTGTGAGTGTTCAATGTCGAAAATAATGCTTAATATTTTTGTGGAAACTAATATATATGAGTGCTGTCAAACAATTATTTGCATCCAAAATAAAAGTTTTAGTTTACATAATGTGTGTATGCGGTGTATATTTATTATGTATATATATATATAAAGACACATACATACAGCATATATTCTGAAAATGTTTACAATTCATATAAAAATTTTATATAAACATAACTTTTTAAACACACAAATTAATAAAAGGTTTAAAATAACAGCATTTACTTGAAATAGAACTTTTTTTGTTACATTTTAAATCTTTTCTGTCACTTTTTATCAATTTAATGCATCCTTGCTTAATAAAAGCATTTTCTTTACAAAAAAAAAAGACAAATAAAAATCATACTGACCCCAAATGTTTTGAACAGAAGTGTTAATACATATTGATCAAGTATGCTTAGTCTTTACAATGGCAATAACTGTAAACCCAAGTAAGTAAACAAGTAAATATACTATGCGATTTTATATAATATACGATTTTATCATATTAATTAGTTAAAAATCTAATTGCAAATAAGTAGCAATTAAGCAGTTTTTGCATGTTTAATGGATTCCTATACTTTATATAAAAGCAAGATCCGTGAAAACCTTCACCCAAAAATGAATGTTCTGTCAGTATTTAGGGTTTACTCATCAGTGGGCAACCCACAGTCTTTAAAATATCTTTTAATGTTCAAAACTGGCCTCATGCCACGTTTTTAATTTGTTAATGTTTATATTGCTTCATCTTTTATAATATTTGTAATATTTACCATGAGCATAAGATATAGTCCTCTGAATGACATGGTGCATAACAGAGAAGGTCTTCTCACATGCCGTCTGCGAAGAACAGGATAACAGAGAGAAAAAGACATGATCAGCATTTTCTTACTACGCCGCATGAACACTGATTTAATAGATGACGTACCTTCAGGTCTGTTGGGTAATGGTGAGTCCAGGCCAGCAGCATAGCAGCAAACAGATCCCCGGTCCCCACAAACACAGCATCCACCTTCGGCACCTCTATTCGGATCCGCTGGGTCGTCCTTGTACCATCAGGCATCACTGCACAAACAAGCTTATTTTGTTCTTCATTCTCTTCACAAGACCCTGTCCAGCCCTGATCTTTAGCCACTAGGCTACACAACCTCACGTAGGCGGTTTAAAACAAAATTCCAGTAAGCTCTCGTAATTTTGTCATTGGTCAAATCTGCAGACATGGTGATATTATCTTCCACTGTTCAGCAGTTTGACATGTTTTTAAATTCATGACAAAGCAGTTTTGAGTTGCACAGGAAGCGCACACACACTTACAAATGCGCTGACTGCCAAAAGACACCAGGAATCTGTCTCCAAGACGAGGGGGCAGATCAGAGCTGGTGATGACCACCGTGTCTGGACCCATCTTATGCAGCAGGTCCATCACCTGAACACACACAGAGTCAGAGACCTCCATCATGTGACCAGCAATGTGCTTTGTTTCCAAAAATACAGACAACTGTCTTTAAAGGGTTCACAAAAAAATATAATGTAATAATAATAATCATAATAAAAAAATAACAACAACAATTCACACAACAGTAATAATAGTAATAGTAGATAAAATAATAAGAATCATGATTTTACACTACCACTACCTATTACTTTAGTATATATTACTGATTATCTTTTAGAATATTATTATTATTACATAATGAGATAAGAACAACTTTAAAATATTATATTTCATATTATTATCAATAATAATATAAATAAAAACTTTAATCATTTATATTATTTACATTACAATAATATTAAAACATAATATATATCAATATAAGATATGTAGAACAACAATGTAAATTTTTATTGCTCTCATTAGTAATAACATTTATAATATTCATTATTATTATTAATTATACTATTTTAATATTAAATAATTACAACAATAATTAGTATTTTTAGTTGTAAAATTATTCTTACTATCACTTATTTGATATTAGATAATTACAATAATACTATCATATAAATAATACAATAATAAATAATATATAAGAAATTTATAATTTATAAGACAACACTAATTAACAATGTTTTGAATTAATAATAATAAATAATTGTTATTAGCAATATTTGAAAATGATCTTATTACTAATTTAATATAAGATGACAATAACATTAATAATAATATAATATAGTAAGAAATAATATACAATTAAATAAATACAATATATTATATGAGTATATATAAAAAGGTAATGCATTTTTTTAACAACAACAACAACAACAACAACAACACTTCAGACATTTATTTCTGCTTCCCATTTTTAAAGGCTATTATGAGGGCCATTTCTTATATATGTATTTAAACTCACCTCAACAGCATCTTTCTCCGTGCTGATATTCTTCCCCGTCAACAACCTGAAATAAAGAACAAGGAAGAGTTGATGGCACAGCAGTGTGATGTGAACAGCTGTTAGACACTAAGGATTCATCAGCTGACCACTAGAGGGAACTACAATATCACTCTTCTGTCAGCATGTGAGGGGCTAGAGGTTTTCACATTTGCGGCACACAAATATCCAATCACAAAATAACACACACAAAGCTCTAAAGAGGAGGTACTCTACGCACTCTGCCTCAAACTGGTTGGGCGTGATGATATCGGCCACAGGCACCACTTTATTCTTGTACACGGGATGGAGATTCTGAGGAACATACTGCAAAAACAAAGAGCATGAGAAATGAATGTAACATTTTCCAAATTCTGTTTCTTGCACAGTGAACAGAATGGGACAGACGATAAAAAAAATCAGGATGGAAGGAACAAGAACAAAAGTAAACTCACCATCGAACCATGGTCACCTAAGACAGGGTCACAAACTGAGAAAAACAGAGTAAAACAAGTTATACTTCAATGCACGAGATTCATGTATACCAGCATTCAAAAGTCTGGGGACAATTTATTCCTGTGATTCAAAGCAGAATTTTCAGCATCAGTACTTTAGTCTTCAGGCTCACATGATGCTTCAGAAATCACTGTAATATACTGATTTGATGAAAAAATCTTCACGACCGCCAACTTCTTAACAGTATGGTATAAACAACATGCTTATAAAAATGATTTATAACATAGAAAATCTACACAGCTTTGGTTACGATAGCATGAAAGAGACTGAAAAACACTCACCATATACAAGGTTAGGATTGGCCCTCTTCAGCTCTTGAACAATATCAACCACCATCTCCAGAAACGATGTATCTCTAGTGTAACCTGCAGAAAGGAAGAGAGCAGAGCTGTGATCAATACTTTCTTCTAAACAGCTAGGTACTGAAATATATTGACCACTCAGCACAAAGACTGGCAGGTCAATCTGAGAATTTTTAAACTTAAGGTGGATACAAAAAAGAAAAAAAAAGTACAGGTTCACTGTGGTTATTACTGCAGTGGGCTGAAAGTATCAAGTCTGACAAGAATCTGAACACCCCAAAAGACACCTTGTTATGTGTGTATTTATTAAACCGATAGACTTGGAACGCAAACACAAAGCATGCACAGTATCAAAGGAAGTGACATAAATATGCAAATGAGTTTCGCCTGGAACAGCTCTGAAACTTCCAGGTCCACTCTGTCTCTCGACTCCTATATATGACTCATCTGAAATTAGCATATTCCCCGCCTACTTGTTGGTCTTTTCACGTTAGTCTGAATGAAAATGGCGATTCATTATTCTCCACTTTTAAAGCGATTAAAATAGAGCAGCACTGCACTCACAAACACTGATTTATCAGGCATTATAGGCTTGAGGAGATGAAAACGAGACCAATGACCAATCATAGCAGATTAGCATCATGCAAATGAGGGGTTTGGGAAAATTAATCGTTGAGTGAATCGTTTGGGAGTCGTGGAGGAAATAAGGTAAAAATAAATGGATAATGTAAGTAGGGCAGGACAAATAATTACATTTCTAATCACAATTACAATTACAAATGCCGCAATTACATGATCATTCATAACCGGTAATTAATCCTTAAAAATCACCTTAAAATGTGTTCTTTTCTTTTTATATGCTACCTTTGCATTGTTTTAATTTAAGTTTTAGTATAGCATTATAATACTTTATTAATACTTTAATTTTAGTATTATAATACTATAATATTTTCACTTTTCCATTTAAAGACGAAACCAATCCGCTGTATGGTTCACATTTTAGGCTTAATACTACAGAAAAGTGATGCGTTTTCAGTTGTTTTTAGCTTATTTTCATCTAAAAGTATGGCATGCGGTTACTTCAAGCAGTGGTACAAACATCACTCAATGTAAATTGTGATGATCGTAATTAATAATTGTAATTACAGTTTCAAGGGAATAATTGCCAATTATGCTTTTTTCATAATCGTGCAGCCCTAATAATAAGACAAAGAAAGTATTTTTTGACTTCGCATGTATGTCAGCCTGCTGTTTGGGACTCCCAAAACCAAAACATGAACCCAACAACCCATAATATGGGCACTTGTCAATTTTTCTCCCATCTCCAATGTCACACGATCCTTCAGAAATCACTCTAATATGCAGATTCACTGCTTAAAAAAATCTTCTTATTAATGTTGAAATCATTCAAACACTTTCAAGATTCCCTGATGAGCATTAATCAATTTAATGCATTCTTCCTCAACAAAAGCATTAATTTCTTTAAAAACAAAACAATAAAAATAAAAAACCTGAAACAAATATTTTAATGGTAGTGTACACTCAATAAAACACAGAACTACAGCAATTTAAAAATAAAGCTATTTACGTTTAAGCAAAATAAAATAACCCCATACATACACATTTGTCAGATTTATTCTCATGCCCTATTTTTGTTTAGCTCAGCACATTTTTACGGTTTAAAATTGTGTGAAAGCCTGTGTACAGAAACTGCTGGACTTCTCCTTTTCCTCTTTACCCGTTCGTTCTGTGCTTTCCTCTCAAGGTGACGGTAAAGGAGAGCCCATGCACCAGAGACTTCTCGCTCGCTAACACACTCAATAGAGCACACCATCTCAGTCTGCGCTGCTCGTGTGAGACCTGCAGCTCTACGATCATGTGTCCTCTGTGCTCCCCCGGTGCTGATTAGCAGCGTTGTGTGAGAGGGAGAGAGATGTGTTCACTTCCACAATACAACACCAACCTACTGGATACACATGACCAACAAATCAACTAAGACTATTACATTTTCTAAGAAAAAGCGGCATTTCCCTCCTGGTCAATGACTGGTGCTTTTCAACACACCAGATTAATTTTTAATCAATCTAATTTGATGACATGTCTTTATTTATTTTATATTGTTAGATATAGCTTTTATTCATTTAATCTTGTTCCTGATGTAAGCTGTGAAAATCTATCATAAAACATGTTTCGACAAAAACATTAACCAGCACAACCGTTTAAACACTGATAATAATAAGAAAGGTTTCTTGAGTATCAAATCAGCATGTTAGAATGATTTCTGAAGGATCATGTGACACTGAAGACTGGAGTAATGATGCTAAATATTAGTTTTGCATCATAGGAATACATTACCTTTTATAATACTTTAAAATAAAACAGATTTAATTGTAATAATAGTTCACAATATTACTGTTCAGCAGTATTTCTGATCATGAAGGCTTGTTGAACATAAGATCACCCAATCTTTTGAAAGATATTACATAAACCTACTTTGAAACTAAAACAATAATTCAGTGTACCTGGTTACAATGCTTTAGATGAAATATGAGACATGATGTGTGAATAAAACTTTATTATTACAAATTATTGTGCTGGCATGAAGGGCAGTCAAAGAACTGACCTGTAAGTACATAGTCGTAGTGGTTGACATTGTTGAGTTTGATCCCTTCATACAGGACATGAAGCTCATCTGCAGTCAAGACCTGTCCCTTCCAGTGAGAGTACCCTGAATAAAGACAGATCACACAGAAGTCATTCAGAGCATCGAGACCTGGTTTGGTCACATGACACTTCCTGCACCTGCTCTCACACGGACAGAAGCGCCGCCGTTTCAGTGCTGTTGCTGCGGAGCTGTGATGTCACCATTCAGGTGAGTCACCGAGCTGGTCACATGGTATGTTTCTTGTTGCTAAGAAACAGGACTGAGGAAAGCCTGAGGGGCTGGATGAAAAAGACGCATCATTGTAGCCTTGGTGTGCGTGTGCGAGTGTGTATGTGTGTGTTTTTGGGGAAAAGATGACTGCAAAGGGGAATCTGTGATAAGACGGGTGTCTGTCGTCATCATTTCTCTGCAGCCTCAAACCTCTAATCCCAGTCACTTCACCCACACGTTTCATGCAGAAGCTGCTGTGTGATCAGGTACATGCTGTTTCTACCCATAAGGCTTTGCTTTGCAGCTCCCACTGATGTTGTGAACCAAGATGAATGTCTGTACATTTCTTTCCAAGGTCAAACTATGAAGTCCACCTTGCGGTCACATCTACGGGCAGTGGGTACTTTTAGACGCTGATTACCAAAATAAATGTTAACAGGATAATAATGACTATTACTTATCATGACTACCACAAGCTGTGTCTTGAGTATGAAATTTATTCTAAACGTGGCTGGAAGAAAAATAAGTGCTCAGTCTGATGTTTCAGAAACTGAAATGTTTGTACATTAACTAGAAACGGCCCATTAACAGGTCAACGGAGACTAGTAATTATTGTACTTATTGCGATGTAATTATTATTAGACACTTGATTTTTAATTTAATTTAATTTAATTTAATTTAATTTTCAAATCCTGACCTTTTTTTTTTACACTATAGTTTCCCCCAAAAAATGATAAATTAAATCTTAAAATATATTAAAAAAGAAATTAGTTATTTTGTATTATAATAATATTTCACAATTTTATTGTGGTATTGGTAAGCATTGGAGCCACAGCAAATATCTTACAGACTACAAACGTTTGAACTGTATTTTATGGCCAATAACCAATAAATGGCCATTTGTAATGCTATAATTTGTCATTTGTATACTATAAGCAAATCCTCCAGATCCTAAAAATATAATGAGCAGCAGAAAATGGACAAACATTCAATTTAAAACATGATACAGAAAAAATGTTTGAATGAAAAAAAGAGTTCATAATAGAGCAGGGAAATATTAAATATCAGCCATTAATGGCCAAAACAATTTTAAGGTAACTCATAATAATACTGCTTCTGGCCTAAGACAACTCAAATCCTGATTACGGTCACACCATATTTCTCTTCAGCTTACAATTAACATCATGGACATTGAGACAACCCTAAATGAGAAGCATCAAGGACAAAAAAAGGTTATCGAGGACATGACAGCAAACACAGCACTGCTTTACTCAGCCTCATTTTCCTGATTTTCCCCTTTAAACTGCCCATCCATTCAACAGTTCCTCATGATTTCAATTAGCCGTGTGCTGAAACCACACTGCTGCTGGGACTACTTAAGACCCATTCTCTAACAAATTCATGACTACCGACCTAAAACACATCTACAACCAAATCTGGACGAGAATCTCTCCACAGTGCAGCACGAGTCAGAGTCCCTCCATCTATAGGCTTTAATGCTTTAAAAAACCAACAACTCCTCAAGTGACCAAAGACAACGTTAAAACCCCGAGGAGAACAAAGCATCCAAGCAGAGAGGGAGGCCAGTCTCAGGGCAACAGCCTACAGCAGGTTGTGCCACGTGTTGTTTAGACCACTGATCCAAGGCCAGTTAGGGTTGTTCTACTTGCATGCTTTGAAATGCACTAAGATGCATTAAGAAGCTGGTCCAGAAACTGTGTGTGGGAACTTTATCAGTGATAAATAAACATGTGACACCTGTGTATAGCAGTTCTGGGTCACTAGAGGGAACTTTTCTAGTACTATATCATTTTGTTCTCTATCACACAGACTTCTTTATAGGGACAGTTCAGAAAAAAAAATTATAAGGAATGTGATATTCATTTATAGTGAGCTATCAATTAAAAGAGAGAGGAGATACAAATCACTATTATAACACAAGTAGCCTGTGTGAATCGTGCACAAAAAAAATCCAAAAAAAAGGGTCTGTTAACTATTGTCAATAGTGCAAAGACGTATAAAGCACAGCTCACACAGAAGTCACTTTCAAGCCAAGCAGCTTTCTGATGGTCATCGTGGCAAATCATTAACCCTTATGCAAAATTCCCCATTGTGCACATTCCTATTAAAATAACTGGATTTAGCAAAGAAAACAGCTTTGTGTGACATGATTTAAAATGCAAGTAGTTACTGATCTACCTTAGCAATGTACCGAGTTGCATTTAAAAACTGGGTTGAAAATGGGTTAAAGAGATGTTAAAGATGTTAAAGTTTCATTCATTTGCAAAAAAGAGGTACACAATAAAGGGAATATTTTCTGAATCCTGGGACCATTTTTTCTGTATTCAGTTAATCTAATCATCAGGATCTCCATAACATTGGGGCTTGATTTTGACAAAAAGCGTGCACCGTATCCATCATTTCCATTTACAAGGTTGTGTTTGCTAATCCAAATGTGTACTTGGGTGATTGTTATTTTTTTTGCACATGATTTACGTACACTTTATTATTATGCATTGAGTTTTTTGTTTTGTTTGGTTTGTTAAATGGGTTGCGGGTAGGATTGTGAAAAATATTAGTTTTTATTTTCCTTAATCTTAATTTTTCTATTATTCTAAAAGTTCAATAAATAGATTAAGCCAAAACTTTTTACATTTTCAGAAGTTTTCTAAAGTTTTCCACCTCTTTGTAACCCTAACGTAAGAACCAGATCAGTCCGAACACCAATTTTGTGAATTCAATAAACTGATTCATTTAAAAGGTTCAACTTGAAAGTGCAATTTATGAACCAGAAAATATTATCAACTTGCTGCATCAAAAGACTTGGAATATAACACATATATCACATTGACACATTTTCATGTTTTTTTCCCCACAGTATTAATAAAAAAAAGCTTTTGTGTCATAAGGGGCAGTAAAACACAAAAAAAATAACAAAAGAAATCAGCACAGTTCTGCTCTTGAGCAAAAAGATCTCAATCAGAACACAATAGAGATGTTTTAAAGGATCAGATCTGAAAGTGCACTTCCCAAAGATGACAATACTCCTACTCTCTTGAAGTACAAGGATGGACACAGCTCAGAATAAACTACCACAACACACTTCAATAAAGCATTGTTTCTGTCCACTTGACACTGAGACAGGTCAAAATAGTTGAAAAAAGAGGTCCAGGGACACCACAGTGCATTTGCAAATAAATTATATTGCTATATATGAAAATGCAATTGGGCACTCAGCACAAGAGTTATCAGATACCTGATCAAAACCTGTGACCTTAACTCAAAAACCATCTAAATAAACATGCCTAATGCCTCAAACTCTTATATACTGTGACTGGCTGAAATGTGTTAATTGTGACAGTGACGGCATACATGACATATAACCTTCCTAAACTAACAAAAACCTATTAATAATTAAAAAAAAAGAACTTCTATTGTTCTATTTAACACATTTTCTAAAAAGATTCCATTTGGCCCTAATTATGACATCATACAGTAACAAATTCTACTCATCACGGCATGTGACATCATAATAACAAATACACTTCCACAACATTTTAAAGACTTACCTTAACATTTATTCATTTAGCAGATTTTACAAATGTGGACAACAGAAGCCGATTTTCAGACCACATAACTACATTTATCCGGAATGCTTTCAAATGACAACGACAAGCTGTTATCCAAAAATCAGCAAAATGTGTGCGTGTCAGCCTACCTGTGTGGTTGGAGAACTGAACAGAGTTGATCGAGTCCACCTCAAACCCCAAGACCTAAAACACACACACACACACACACACACATATTTCAAACATAAAAAGAAGTAAATTCAGAGAGTAGCACAGTTACAGTAAAGGCCTAAGTGGACTTATCACACGGACCTGTGATAGTCAGAATAAGAATACATAACATACTAAATTATAACACATGCATTATTATACTCTTAGCTTTCTAAATGATAACATGCATATTTGTTGTTTTTTAGGTTAGAGAGCTCAAAATATTCTGCATATCGAAAATGAGTAAGAGTAGCATTTGGGGTCAGTTAGGGTTTATCTGGTTATTACGGATAACTAACTAACTAACAGCTTTTCTATCTGCTAGGTTCAAGTCATAGCATAAATACAATAATATATATATATATATATACACACACACACATACACACACATACATATATATATATATATATATATATATACAATTTAAGTGTTATGCTTTTAAAATGAATAGCTTCCTAAAAGATCACACTAATAACACAAATATAGTTGGTTTCAAGTTCCAGAGCTCAAATGTGTGTGTGTATATCTAAATAACACACACGCATCCATAATAATTATTGTTTACATAATGTGTATATTTATTATGCATATATACAAACATATGCATTCATATGAAATATATTTTACACAATTTACATATAATATGAACTATTAGAATGAATGAATATATAAACGTACAAACATGTAAATATCTTCTACAAAATAAAAAAAAAATCATATATATACACACACACAATTTTAATAGTATTTACATGATTTACATGTACAGATATGAGTTTTAACTGCAAATAAAGACACGAGGGTTAATCTAGCACTCTCTGTCACTGAAACACTGACTCAAAACTTCAAAGACGAAACATTAAAACACACACGCGCGAGCGTGGGTTTCAGACACGGCTGGAAGAGCCTCGGAGAGAAAAATGTCACGATTTCGCTGGAATTGAGTGCCCCGGCTGTGACGTCACTCCGGGAAACGTACGTCAGCAGCGCGAGCGTGCAGAAGAAGGGCTCGAGTCACAAGAAGACAGCCGCTTTCTGACGGCATCAAGACATTCAAAACCTAATGAGCCGCATTGAATGGTGTGACCAGATGATCTTTCAGAAATGCAATGATCACGTCTGGAGCTGATTAACGGCAGTGTCACCGTGCTGCGGTTTACCGGTGTCTTGACAGCCCCTTAACCACAGCTTCAAGTTTTAGCAACAATCAATTAAACAAGTTACTATTAATTGGAGCGTATTTTAAATCGCGTGCGCGCAGCACCAAAAAAAGGCCAGGTTCTGGGAATGCAATAGTCTAGTCTGGCGCGAGGGAAGTTTACTACATAAATATCTGAAATTGCACAAGAACAGCATGCATCGACCATGTGACCTTTCCTTCCTCCGGCGTGCAGCACAGCGTAACAATAATCCCGAGTGCATGGTGTGGCGGCGCTCACCTGTAAGGGGAAGGATGCAGATTTATTCCCCACGTATCCTCTCACGACATGGCTCTGGATCGACAGCACTCGGCACTCCATGTCAAAGCGCTCGGTTAAAGTTGTTTTAGACGCTCCAGAATGTCAGGCGATCGAGGGGCGGCGGCGAACCGGAGAGGTGCTTTTCTTTCCGGTTTAAATCCAGATTCGGCTCCGTGATGACAGATTCTCCAGCCAGACAGAGAAATGAAGGACATTCACGCTGGAGACGCTCATTGGCGGCGAGCGCAGCTACTCAGGCATCCTGAGGGGGCACCTAAAATCCACTGACATCACGACTATGTCCGCTATTAGTAGAGCCGGGGGCTATATTTATCATGCACTCAGATAGAGAAGAATGAGAGGAGATCAAGAAATACAGGTGGCTTTGGAAGCTAGGTGCATTAGGATATATGGGTTTAAATGTAAGCTATGCATTTATTGTCTTTCAGATTTTTTTCGTGCTCTCCTTTATAAAAGGCACGTTATACAGGGATGGAGTAGTCTGTGGTGTTGCGGAAGTGGGGTCCTTCTGCACAAAGACGCGCTGCGGAATCCGCCAATCGTCGTCGGGGGTGACGTCAAGCCGTGAATGGGTGATGTTTGACGTCACCGCTGTCGGCAACCTGTGATGTCTATCCGCGCCTTTCTGAATTCTGATCAGTCTACCCATGGAATATGAATTCGTTTTAGATCAAATAAAATTATGCGTGTCCCTTGCACAAACAATGTACTTAATGCGTCCCCTAAATTACCAATTATAATTGAGCTGATTTGCATACGTGACCCCCTAAAGCCCCTAAAGTATCTTATTTGATAGGTTAAGGGTCATCTGAAAGATGATTTATACTTTTTTTAAAAGTGAAAAGCTTTTTAGGAATATTGTAAAAGGAATATTTTTTTATTTTGAGAAGAAAATGTCAGTGTCATATTCGATTTTTGTGTACCGTTCACTTGTATTTCTCAGTTGTGCACTGCATTATTTTTCCCCCCTGACAATAAAAACTAAAAAGATTTTTAATACTAAGTTAATATCTAATATTATTGAGAGATATAGAGTGACGATAAAGATCTCCAAGCATCAGAATTTCATTTGACCACATAAATAACAACATCTGCAATAAATTGTATATTTTGGCTCGGTTTAGGCCTCTGAATAAAACTGAGGCGTTTTTCCTCCTTGGAAATGAGCTCCATATTATCATATCATACTACTTGAGCCATGAAAGACAACAAAAATAATGCATTTTTAATAGGTTTGATAAACACTTCTGTTTCAAATCAGTTAGACCTTTCTGACTATATCAGGCTCTACAGGGTTAATACCTATTCTCTTTAATATTTACGGTATAAAAACCACTATCCTAAATGCCCTATGTATTTTATTGTCCACTGAAGCTAGAATATTCTGACTCGCATGCAAAGCCTCGGGTCAGGACTATTTTTGGACAGGTGGGCTGGCAGCTCCAGGCTTTAGTTCATCTTTTTTATCTTGGGCGTGCTGCCTACCTGACCATGAACCTACATGTATGAGGTCAGAGCAATTCGGAGATACTGAGGGAACGTTACCCTACACCTTTTCTAAGGGGCTACATACAATGATCCAATATGAATCTCTCGAAGAGCTATCTAAATGGGAACATGTTTATAAAATAAAGCAAAGCACTAGCTCGAAACTCACCCATAAAGGAGCAATTTTTTATATTCTAGAGTCAAAACACAATCTTCCTTTATTTATTAGCCACTTTTTCTTTTTGAGTAATTGTCCTTAAGACAGATTTTGTGTCGGGGTATAATTTAGTCCCATAACATGGACTGTAATGTGATCAGAAACTGCTGAATTAACTCAAAATGATGAATTTGTTAGGGTTGCATTTGTTCTTTTTCACCATGTCATGCTACCTTTTTATGAGAGATGAATATATTTTACTGATTAAACCGCTGGTCCATGTGTTGTTCAGGGCTGAAAGTTACTTGTGCTTCCACTGGAGGCAAAATTAATAAAGTTTTGAAACTAAAATGCCACGGTATATTTGCTCTGTGCGGTTTTTCATTGGTCACGGTGTTGTTTCTGTCAGTCTATGTCTGCTGAGTGAGTCAGTCGCTTCTCAGATCATCCTGTAGTCGTGACTGCGCGCGAGAGGAGGAGGACCGGATTACACACCGCGCAAAAACCGGTTCCTTTATCACATAAACACGTGAATCGCCACTGCAACAGAGCCCACTTCACCCGTAACAATCAACAAGACCGCTGACTCACAAACAGCCACGATGCGTCATGATTCGTGCAGACGCTTTAGCGACATCTGCTGGCACCCGTCTCACAATCACGCTTCAGATCTCATGCACCTCAGATACACATCGAGTGTAAAAAACACACCCAGACACCAGATACAGCTCTCAGAGCACGATGGAAAACTAACAAGGCTTCTCGGTTTATCTGATGTAATGACACTGCGTTAACTGTGTCACCCATTTAATGAACAACCTGAACAAACCCAGTGATTCGTTGATTTAATGACCACGACGTCTAAAACACGTATCTCACTGTACGTTGGATACGCTTGAGTATACAATTTAAAGTTTCCAAACATTTCTTTATGTATGTATGCAGGCTATTTAAGATAAAGGGGTTTCTGTAATGGCTTCCTTTACACTAAACATTGTGTAATTGTGAAAAAAGGGGATATTTATTATTAATAGAGCCTTCCTACTTATTTTTACTATTCTGAACAGTGATAGATCATGCCAAACACCATATACGCCATATATATATATATATTACATTTAGAAACTCTTTGATATGCACAGAATTGTGGAGAAAAAGAGAAAAATTGTGGGATGTTCACCGGTGGGTTTTTCTCTGAACACCTGATATATTTTATTCCAAGCACACACACACGCATGTTGGTTTTTGTGGTTTATGAGGACTCTCCATAGGCGTAATGGTTTTTCTACTGTACAGACTGTATGTGGTATTGTCCTACACTGACCCTACACCTAAACCTACCCCTTACAG
>JAUMHI010000033.1:21511886-21526890 GCA_032359435.1 Enteromius unitaeniatus
TGTTGTTGAGTGTAATAATGAACAGAGCAGTAGTGATTTACTCCCACACCTGAGTGACTGAAGATGCAGAGGAGTAATGTTACGTTTGGTTCTGAAGGGAAACGCGCCCTTGATCAACCGGAATGTGTTCGCGAGAATCATTAATGATCCAGCCTCACCTACAGAAGCAGTGAGTGTAATGTCTTTTAATGAATCTTTGCGAATCACCTTTCCTAATAATGTGCTAATTAGCAAGTTTCACTATGAATACGGCTAAAAAAGATCCTCTGAGTGTGCCACAGAAAAGAGGGGCGGAGCTTTAAAGGGGAAGTACACAGAACAGAGTGATCTCCAAAGAGCTGTTTTTGACAGGGTAAAATTTGCTTTTTTTACACTATATTTGAGAAATTTTGAAAGCAATCTATATTACAAACGTTCAATTAAGATCCTAAAGAATCATATAAGCTTGTGGAAAATTGCTTTTGCATGACCCCTTTAACAAAAACGTGACAACAGCAAGAAAATATTGGAGCAGATTAAAAAAATCCTTATTGTAGAGCCCTGTTGATGCCTTAGTAAAGGGCAGTAGTCAAGACAAGACACATCTGGAAGTGTGCTACTCCAAGGGCAACAGAGAGCACAGTGCTGTGAGTAGAGGGTAATAGTTTGATGGTAGTTTTCTGGGGGTTAACAGCATTATCAGGATGTCTACCTGTTGCCCCCTCTGTTCTTCAATAAGTAGCTCCGACTGCAGGTTCTCCATCCTAGCAGCATGGGTCTGATAGAACAGCCCCAAGGACTGTACCACCACAAAGGGTAAAGTGGGGTGAGGCACGGTCAAGTGAGAACAAAGAGGGCCAGCCAAGCCGTATAAACACGGTGGAGGGAAGGGTTGAGAGGGAGTCAGCCAGGGATGAACCGAGGATGAGGAGGATGAAGAGCAGGGTGACAGAGCGAGCAGCAGGCAGATACAGTGAGAGAGGAACAAGAGATTGTGTGATGCTGTGAAAACGCTGCTACTTTATCACACACTTGCTTTCTCTTATTCTGAAGGTATATTAAGACAAAATTAAGAGTGTTCAGTTGGTTTTATATTATGCACTGGGTGGAACTCAATGATGTCTCAAAATGCACTCTCTCTTCCTTCCTCTTTCATTCGCACAAACACAGAGGGTCCAAAATGAACATTTTGCCCAAACTGTCAATGGTGAGTGACTTGAGCAATTTATTGGCCAGGACTGTTTTTTACTGGCCACAAAACAACTATATATGATAAAAATTTATTTATTAATATTAAATAAATAATATATTAATATTAAAGTTATTTGAATCACTGGCATCACAATTACAGAACATTTGTTTCTATGAAGTATTGTCGTAGATCTAATAAACTGGAGAGATTTTATTTATTTACCTAAATCGATTTTTACTTACATTTTACACAAATGTTAATTTCGCACCCTTCACTCACACAATGCAAAACATAAAAAAGTACAAAAATGCCATGTATAACTGATTACTGAAGACTACGGATAATGATTCGTCTGTGTAAGAGTGTGTGTGTGTTTGGATCTTTCAGGGTTTTGGTACCTTCAGTTGTGTGTTGAAGGCATCTATCTCCAATAGTTTGGAGCGCGTCTCCTTCTCCACAGCGTCCAGCTGTTCTCTCAGCTGCTGTTTGGTGGATTCCTTCATTTCAATGGCCCTCTGAAGACTGCAAAGAGAGTCTCCTACAAAGCAGAAATAATCAGACCACTACTAAAGAGCATTCCTGAGAGTTTAACATCCACCTGAAGAATTCTGCAGAACAATTTATTTTTAACTCATTCAGACCAACATAAACAAAAGGAAGCTTTTATCATCTATATGGTCACTAAAAATGCACTTGTAACAACGGCTCGATGAGAAAAAGAAGTTTCAAATAACGCTTAGTTTCTCAATTTGATTATACAAGTTCTTGACTCTTTTCTTGCCTCTGTGCCTTGTTCACTGACCTTGTTCAGTGAGCTCAGCTGCAATTTGTAATTTTTCCTGTGGTACCAGGCGTGAACCAGTCCTTTTACAGATTACTGACAATAGCTCACTGTTTGTTTTAGGTGTTATAATTGTTTTATATAGCCACGTTGAGGGCGAAAACTCCGAACACACCTTAATTTGACTGTTTCCTGAACTACAACCGGTTTGAAAAACCAAGACTTGTTGGGCCGATCATCAATTCATGTCACCGCCAAACCGATTCATTTGATGAGTTCAAAAAATATACAAAAAAAAACAAACAACTTGCTTACTGGGGTATTAAATATAAAGAGTCTGGAATACACTTTTATTCCAGCCAGATTCCAACATGAATGGACTGCATCAAAATGTCTAATGTGATAATATCTAACCACAAAACTGGCCTGGATCTTTAAAGCAGTGTTGAGGAAAATGTTCTTACTGTGCAGACTGTTCTGCTGAACCTGCTTCAGCTGGTCATTCAGACACTGTTTGTCAGGAATCAACCGACTCAACCACTGCTGAGACTCCTGATAGAGACAAGACAAGAGAGAGAAAACATTAAATATTCTACAGAGAGCAGCTTAAAAAGAGCATCTTATTGTGTATAACTGTATGTGAACGAGATATGTATAGTCTAAAGCACTTTTCTCTTTAAACGCCCTCTTCTGTTCCACAAACTCAACATCAATGCTGCCTTTGTAAGACACGAGTGAGAAGAAACACAGTAAGAGTGCACACCTGCAGCTGCTGTTGCAGGCTGGTGATCTCAGCAATGCGGAGCTCTCGTGTCTTATTGGTGCTCTCGATCTCGTGCCTCTGGGCCGAGAGACGGAAACGAATGTCCTGCAGTTTACCCTCCAACTGTGACTTCTTATCATTCTAGAGAAGAGACAAAAAGAACAACAGATGTCAAACTATTAAGCTCAGCATCAGATTAACTTTGGTTTAATATGCATATGGGACCACTCATGGTGCTGTGATAGTGCAGAAATTACAAAAGGCAGCTTTAAAATGAGAGTACATGTCTTTTTTAACTACCTAATTAAAGGCATAGATGTCTTTAATGTCAAATGTCAAAAAATATGTGTAGAGGAAAGTAAGAACATGCATCGTACCAACTGTCAAGGCACAACAATTTTTGCTTTGTTGTGCCTTAACCATTGTAGAACCCTTGCGGTCTATCGAGGGTCAGAAATACTTTTTTTAATGTATATATTTTTTATTTTATTGCCCTATTTACATACATCTGCAGATTTCAATTACAATACTTATCTTAAGGCTGTATTGTCAAAATAAGTTTTTTTCTAATACACCGAGGCAGAAATCTTATTTTCTGATTTATGTAGTGATAAAAAGATACATTTTTTTATGTAGATCCAAAATGTCCCTCCGTTAAAACCTGTAATATTTGCAGATCAGCGTATATTTAATTAGATATAGAAATGTGTGCATTTTCTTAACCACGGAGGAAGTATGGTCAAATATACCACTCAACATTTCTGTCTTGACTTAAAACATTAAAGTGCATGTACCAGAGCCTCCAGTTCAAACTCCAGTGTTTTCTTGCGTGCTTTGAGCAGGACGATGTTCTCCTGCTCTCTGTTTCTCTGGGTGAGCAGTTCCTGTCTGCGTGTTCTCTCCCATTCTAGCTGCCGCTGCCGCTCCAGCTCCCACTTCGCCGCCTTCACACACAACACACACTCAAGAGGTTACAGATGATGCTGACAGTGTTTAACATGCACTGAACTTTTTTTTTTTTTTTTGAGTTCACCTCTCTTCTCTCGATCTCCTTGCGTCTCTCCTCCTCCCTCTGTCGCTCCAGCTCTCTCTGTCTCTCCAGTTGTTTGTCCAGCTCCTGCTGTCTGCGTCTCTCCTGCTCCAGTCGTTCTCTCTCCTTCCTCTCTTGCTCCTCTTTCTCCAGCGCCGCCAGTCGCTCCTGCTCTTTCCTCTGCTGCTCCAACAGCGCCTGCCGACGTTTCTCCAGCTCCAGGTTTCCACGCTCAAAGTTCTCTCGTTTCTTGTCCTCGAATGTAACTGAGGGGAAATACGGAAACCATTTTTAAAACCGATTTTAGCAACCTTTGCACTTCTTTTACACCTAGCATGCGTTTACGGTGATACACTTGACCAAAGCCACATGTAAGTACACACAAACAGTGATTGTATTGGAGGTCACTGAAACCAGTTTCAGAAACCATCAGAACAGCTTTTGACATGCAATGAAAAAGTGAATGCATTTGTTAACGATACAAATAATACGTAAAAGTTTGCTCTACACATAAAACATTGTCATTTTTACAGGCTGGGCTGTGAATTTTCTATAATGCTTTACTTTTATTATGTCTTGTGATCTTGGTCAAATAAAAGAACAATATCTCATGAATTACTCCACTGAACAACACTTGCAATTTCTCATTGTGTCTCCCTACAGCTCTCTCAGGATGCTTTATTTTAAAAGGGAAGCGTTAAAACTTTTTTTTACCCATTTTCTCCACTTCTATTAGCATTATATACCATAGATATGTTTCTGAAGTAGGTAAGAGTAACCAGAAACTTGGTATTCTATAAGCCAAAATGAGGGAAAGCACTCTGAATTAGCCATTTATGTTTTTTAAATTGGTAAAGGGCGGAAGTTTCGCAATTAATGTAGCCTAATATGTGGCGGTTTCCATTTTGTATGGTAAGTGGTCTCAGATATCACAACCAATCGCACTGCAAGACATAAACGCAAGTTAAAATGCTAAATCCAGTTAAAGACTGTACAGATACTAAATCCATTAATGCCAGGTGCAAAAGGGACCACAAATATTTCATCAGCGAGTAAGTTCAGTTTTCTTTATGAAACTATTAGTATTTATTCTTGTCCACTGACCTGGAAGTTTTTTCTCTGCCTCTTTTTCCTCCTCCTCGGGTTCATCCTGAGACCGTGGATCTATCGAGTGCATACTGGTCACAGACACTCCACTACCAGAACGCACTCTCCTAAACAAACAGGATAGAATTAAATCCTATAGTTGTAACCATTTGCACAGTTAGAATGCAAGTTCTAAGTGAAAATCTAACTTGTAACTAACTTGGCACACTATTATGAAGCATGAAAGCTGATAATTGACAAAATACAGTTGTGGGCCATCAGTGGGGGTTGCTCACCTGAATGTCGGAGGTATGAGGTCAGGGGGCAGCATTGGAGGAAGAGGCAGACCAGACATAGCCATGTCAATTAAGTGCATGGCCAGAATAAACTCTTCTGCAGTCAACTTTCCGTCCTGGTCTATATCGGACAAGTTCCTATATAGATAAACATGGGATGTTATGTGGAGTCAAAATCTTGCCTTTCTAGATCGCCTAAGATCTGATGTTAACATCAAGTGTAAACAGGACCGTAACCAAATACAATAATCCCAAGAACAGCATGTTAAAAGAAATCAAAACAGTCGGATGTACTCATAACAATAACCAGATACCAATTCTCATGTTTGTGCTGATACAAATCTCATAACTCATAATAGATTTGTTTGAGTTTTAAAACAGAGACACAATAAGAAACACGTGTTGGATCCATACCAGATGGTGGCCAGCTGGGCCTGCGGGAGACTTGACTGCATTAGAATAGTTCTGGCTTGTGGACCTGAAGCAGAAAAAAAGAGAAAGAGAAGTGAAAGAAAGAGTTGAGTATGTTGAGTCAGCAACCTCAGCTTCCTCTGTACTGAGTAACCATCGTCACTTATCACATGAGCTTTGAGCTCAAATGCACTGAACAAGACTATTACAAAGAAAACATGAAATATGGTGGCATATGCTTCTAAATCAAAATTGAAAATGCTAAACAAAAAATAACCTTGTTACTCCTCTCTCTGCATCTGTTCTGTTCAGCGAGCGGCTGAGAGGAGCAGGGCTTTCAGTTAAAATAGGTACTATGTGCTTCTAACTCTATTTTACATGCAAATAGAGCCAAAATCTAGATTAACATCTTGTAAGGTCGAGCTAGTTCAGTAGGTCTTATAATGGCGTGCATTTCAGTCACTATTTCACATTCATTCCGTTTTTCTGACAACAGAAACCATTAAAAATATCAGTGAAAACAGTTATATTGAGAATTAGGGTGTATTGAATAACATTATGTGAGCACAGAGAACCAAGATAATATGATACACTGACGTAATAAATATGCAAACTGATAAATGACATCATCTAGCAATCTAAAGTGGGTTTTAAATCAGATGTGTGGAAGGTTTATTAATTTTTTGTTATTAAAATTGAAGTTCCTGTTTCAAAGTTTACAGATAGATGGCTAATGTGTGTGCCATTGATATGTTCAGTGTTCATGTAAACTGTTTAATAAACACTTCTGGCACTTTTTTAGAGCCCCTTAATTAGTTTTGTTTTTTATGTAAATGATTTAATAAATACCGTACTGTGCCATTCATACCGAGGTATTACGTACCGTTGAATTTTGATACTGTTACATCCCTACTAGACAGCATTTTAATACATTTTTTTAAATTACCTGAACAAGAAAGCAAAATACAAAAAAGTGTTTCATCGCCTGATGATTTTAATGCATCATGCTTTGTGTGATGGACACCATACCTGTGAGATAACCACTCATCATTTTGTCATGGCTGTTGAAGAGTTGGCGGTATTTAAGCCGAGAGGACTGAGGCACGGCCCAGTCAGCGGGTGGAGGAGCTGCCGGAGCACTAAAGAGACAACGTGTGTTAAAGTGTTCATTATTCATTATTTATTATTAAAGGGCATTATTTTATTTTTGAGGCCTGCTATAACACAAAGAAAAAAATTTATTCTGTTATGAATTTCTTTGTTCTGCCGATCACAAAGGAAGATATTTTGGAAAAAAAAAGTTTGCAATCAGGCTGTTTTGAGTCACCATTGACTTCTATAGTGCACTTCTATGGAAATCAATGAAGACCAAAACAGCCTGGTTTCAAATAGTTTTTTTTCAAAATATCATCTTTTGAAGAAATTCATATAGGTAATACTTGAGAGTAAGCAAATGATGACAGAATTTTCATTAAAAAAATATTTGACGTAGCAAAACGATGGAAATAATAGCAGGACTAAAAAACAAGGCATTTCAAGCAAGTGTCTTCTGTAGATCGAGTAAATCAGCTATATTACACACCAAAGGAAAGGTCAATTAATAACATGTGCTTTAATAACTAGAACATTTCTGTGAATACAGTGTAAATGTGTGTGTGTGTGCGTACCTGGGTGCCTCGACTGACTGGCCCTTCTGTAGCTTGATACTGGAGCGATTGAATGAGGAGGTTTTGTTGAGCACAGCAGCTGAGAGACAGAGACAAACACCCATAAATGATCCTGCCAAAGTAAACAAACTGTATAAGCTGGTCTGGCTAGCGTGAGTATTTATTTACAGTACCTGGATGCGAGAATCCACTCATGGGTTGTATCATAGCGGGTGCTCCATTAGCAAGGGAAGGTACGGCCGGGGTCACTGATGCTACCAGAGGTGGAGACACGCCTACTCCCGGCACTCCTGGAGGCAGAGGCGGCAAGGGCATGGGCGGCACTGCTGGCAGGCCTGGCATCGCCCCCATACTGGGCATCCCTGTTGAAGGAAATTAATTAAATCATTAATTAAGTACTTAATAATGAATGCAATTTTGTTGGAAGGTGTGCTCGATACTAATTTAATTACATAATCACATATTACATAATTAAATTATTAATATTATTATATAATTTAATTACAATTACACATAACAACATAAAATAAAAGTGTGAGCACTAGAGTGGTCTTCTGTAGATCTAGAATAAAGCATGTACATGTCATTCAAGCCATTGTTTACCAAAAGGTGGCTGTGGGGGAATGGACAGGGGTGGCTGCTTCATGGAGGGGGGTAGTGAAGGAGGGAGGGGGTGACCCTGCAGCTTCAACTTAATCAGCTTCATTGCGATGGAAAATTCATGCATGTCCATCTTCCCATCATTGTTCATGTCAGCCAGGGCCCTGCAAAACATAAACAGAAAATCTTGTTCAGTGGCAGACATGGTAACCTTATCTTCAGTATCATTTAGGATTTGCTGCTAGACAATCGTTTTTGTAAAATGCTACAGTAATTGTTTAACTGTAAATTAATATTTTAGAATTAATTGATGTTTTCAGGAAGTAAAAAACAATGAACTTCCATATAATCTACAGTAAAAAAAGAACATTCTGAGAATCCCTTACGCAACATCTCATAATTTGGCTTATTTTTATTATCAGCAATATCAGTTTGATTCATACAGCGGCAATCTATTGCATTTATATTGTTATAGTGGTTATTACAAATTACAAACTAAAAAGCTGGTTTTGGCAGTAAAACGGTATATTAACATTATATTATTAAAGGAAATATTTGGCTATAAGTAAAATATCTGGCATTCCTGGAAACACTGTCACCAGGAAATTGTGCATTGAATTACTGGCAAAAACAGCTGCAAGTGTTTTACTGTAAATGCAAAGGAATATTGTTTACAACATACAGTAATTATAGGACAAAAGTGCATACAGCATTATATATAGTGTGCTTGATTATAAATGAATGTATGTTATAGACATTGTGTACCATATCTGGGCGAGGATGGGGGCAGGTAAACCTGACTGCAGAAAGAAATTCCTTGCCTGGTCACCTAAAGAGAGAGCAAACAAGGGAAAGAAATTAATATGAATATTGAATAATCTAAATATACAAACACATTATATGGTATATGTACAAACAAAAAACAGAATGGCTAGGTCCTCCAAATTTAAAACGAACATGATTATCAAAGAAATTAATGACATTAAAATGGTCGTAGTGACTAGTAAAACATTAATAATCTTATCAACAGAGGGTTTTATTGACCACTCTTGGGTGAGTGTGCTCATATATCTAACCTAAAAACTGATTTCCTGCTCTTATGACAGCCTATGCTACTAACACACAAAAAAGCATGTAAAGCAGCCAACTGTAGTTTTCCTTTTAACAACAATCTTATACTAGTGTCAACTAATAATGCAGGTCAGATAACCGAAACAATCCCTTTAACAACCGACCAACCAATGCACAAAGCAATGAGAGATGTGGGTTTATGCCTCTGCCATGTTAAAAGCAAAATGATGTAGCACACATAATGACCTTTTCACCTTCCTCCAAGTACTCTTCCTCTCGATAACAGGTGTCTTCCTCTACGCGCACACACACAGAACGCCTTTATAACCTCAGAGCCAAAAACAGACTCCCTCCTCATGCCTGCCTGACAGTGGGCCACTCACAGCTTCAGCCGTCCTTCAGTCAACACAAAGAGGCTCTTTCAGAGCCACTGGTCAACAGGAAACCCACAAGTACCATCTCTTCAGTAGATGTCCAAAGTCCAGCTGGGACAAGCTGGTTTTACTGTTTGCGTCTTGTGACTCTGATTAGCTCTTTGAGGTTAATTTCACATCTGTTTATGGTTGCAGGGTGAGATCGTGAAATGTTTTTGTGCACTTTCTTTCAGAATATTCCTCAGACTGGGAAAAGGTCTCCAAACAAGAGTTTAGAAACAAACAGCAGCAGCAAAAGATGACAGAGAAATGACCTTTTCTAGAGAAGTCAGATGGAAATCAACATACCACACCCTGATCAGTTTCCTTCTCTGTATTATTCCTCTGTGATTCTGACATTGTCACCTCACGACTGAAACGTTCACTTTATGTTTACGGCGAATCAGAATTTGAACTCTTAAACATCTGCATTGCGCAAAGCTTTACACAAGCTCTTCTGACTAATGTCAATTTGAGATGGTTTTACTGCGGGTCAGCGGCCGGCAAAGCCGTGGAGGAGGTGCTGAGACTTACATGAACACTTCTCAGATTGTTTCTTGTAGTACTTTAAGACAGATGCAAATCTGCTCGAAGATAACGCAAGCAGTCATCCACCCATTTAAAGGCAGGAAGCGGTATGGTTTCAGTAAGCTGTCATTAAGAATATCCATGGCATTTTTATTAGCGTGGGGGATGTGTTTGAAAAAAAAAAAAAACAACAGGAAAGAGGCGGTTGCTTTTGTTTTTCCAGTTTTCACTTCATTTGCTCTGTCTCTCAGTGTCTGTGCATCCAACAGAGAAATAATAGGCATAGAAATGTCGGGCTACCAGAGATGTATGACTGACAGCACTGCAGGAGGTCATTTTTAGTTGCACAGAACACAAGGGATTTGTTTTTTGCACTTCAGACAACATCAGACACGAATAGGGTTTTGGCAAACATCAGCACTAATGAGCGTTCTGTACTCGTGGCAAGAAAACCAGAGGCGGTCACCTGTGATGAAGCCAGCAGGTGTGGGGGTCAAACTGTGGAACTGCTGGTCATGTTTGGCTCTCTCGTCCACAGATATTACCCATGTATCCGACCCCCCTACAGAGAGAAAGAGAAATGATATCAGACAAACAGCAGCATAACGCTTTAACGAGTTTAACCCGCTAACATTTTTCAAACAGACAGATCAAATCTACAGATAAAACAACTCTGTCTCTTACTGATGTCTGACTGCATAAGCCTGCACTGAGAAATATGCAACACATTAAACATTTTGTGGTGATTTAATAACCTAATTAATCAGAGAAAAAAAAAAAGAAAAAGAAAAGTGTGTGTGTGTGTGTGTGTGTGTATATATATATATATATAACCTAATTAATCAGAAAAAATAAATAAATAAATAAATAAAAAATAAATAAAAGATTATATATATATATATATAAAATATAAAAATAACCTAATTAATCAGAAAAAAATAAAATAAAATTAAAAAAATAAACAAATCAATAAAATAAAATAATGTGTGTGTGTGCATATATATATATATATATATATATATATATATACAAACACACATATATATAAAAACTTTTGTGGTGATAAAATAACCTAATTAAACAGAAAAAAAATAAATATATATATGGGTAGTTGACACATAACAACAGAAACAGTGTCTTATGGTGTGGCATAGCAAAGATGTAGGTATAAAAAAACAAAAAACAAAACAAGTAATATACAAATAACATGAGGAAATTTTATCTGTAATTAATGCAATTAATATATGCAATTAATATATGAAAAAACTTACTGTGCTTACACTCTGTCACGCGACACACAGGAGTAAAGAGGTGTTTGACTTAAAGACTGATTGATGTATAACATCAAAGTATGTAAATGTTTACAACAGGTTTATTTGTCACTGCTTTATGTTGTCTTAATAATTATTAGCTTACATACTTACAAAGCTGGAGGTTCTGTGATTGAAGTTGTTAAATAAAAACGTCATTCATACCAATGCATCACCTAATTTCATTGTAACATACAGGCCAGGCCCATAGAAAGGAACTTATTTATGTTTAATCTATCTAATATTGTGTTGGTCATACTATACAATGATCAATTGCTTGTCTTTCAGTGTGTGTATAAAAAATAAATGCAAAAACATGTAAATATCGCATAATAACTGATTGCTTACTATTTTAAATTAAGTTGATTGAATTGAATAAATCACAGATTAAATGTTAACATATATTTACTCATGTGTCCAAGTAGTTATATTACACTTATACTCCACTAGGTCATTTTGGATTATTATCAATTATTATAAATCGGTTGAAGTAGTTGCATTCCAAAATGCAAAGCAACTTTTAAATCCTAATGTACGTAAATATACACACACTCTCTCGCACACACAATAAGTCCTTTACACAATCTGACAGGGCTGCGTTCGAAATTGAACTGGATATTGAGTGCATCTGGCCAGAGAACTGGCCCTCAACTGAGCCTGGTTTCTCCAAAGCTTTTTTTTTCCTCTCCATTTTTTACAAATGGAATTTTGGTTCCTTGGTCGCCTCTGGTTAGCTTAGTTGGGGACACTTAATTTCTAGCAATTATCGTCGATTTGATTACAAAGATCCTATTTCAAATGAGCTGATCTAGACAACGACGTATCTCCATTCAATAATGAAATGCCTTTAGTTAAAAATGATGTGTCTAATCTTGTCATTATAGATTACTGACACTAATGCTTTGACACAATCTGTATTGATAAAAGTGCTATATATAAAAAGGTGACTGATTGATTGATTGATAAATACATCACATTAAACTGTAAGGGGAAAACAGAAAAAGAAACGCACATAAGCTTGCAAAGAGCTGAACAAAAAGATGGCATTTCTGTGAGGGCGTTTCTCTTCCATTCACTGATCCTTTTAGACATTCACTGACTCACTTGAATTCATTCTCTCTCAAACACACACAGCACTCCATACACATCCACCCAGCCTTTATCACACAAACACACGTGTCAGTGAAAGCCTCAACTCACCTCCGAAGGGCGTGGGAAACTGAGCCATGGTTCAGTTCGTCAGCTGCCGTCTAGCCACAAACTCCTGCAAAACAACACAAATAACAAACCTTGAGCTTTCATTCTTACACTCATTCGCTCACTCAACCTCTGAGAAACAACATAAACCGCTTGTTCACCATCCTGAAACACAAGACACCTCTCGTCAGGGACAAAGAGGAAGAGACATTTGAGGGAATCGCTTCTGACCTGCAGAACACTTCCTGTGAGAGGAAGGATGAAACTGAGTGGCTGCAAATAAACTACCACTTTTTCAATTAAACATGCAAAAAAACGGACTTGAGTAAGAGATCGGTAAGGCATTAATTATGATCACCTTTTTCTTCTCTATTGTGACGTATATCCCAGAAACGGTTTCTTGAACGAGAAAAAAAGAATGTAGGGCAGGACTTGGCTGTGTCAACTGGGAACTGTATGGATCACTGTCATTTGCTAATTGCTGCGATCTCATGTGGGTGACAGGTTATTGGAGGAGAGGGATTATCACTCAGTCCTCACGATGTTGCACATCACAGAAGGGATGTCATTGCAAAGGTGAGGAGAATTCATGTTTTTGTTAAAAGTTTTGTAAATGAATGTTTTAGATTTAATTGTGCACAACTCATCCATACATGCAATATATTTCAACTCAATATTTCAACTCCAGGATGACCTGCATGGTGAACAGTTTCAGAAAAAAACCCCACATGTGTAACCCATGTACCACACCAACCAGTCTATATGTCCCTGACCTAAATTTGTGGTAGTTCGCATTTACAGTAAGCATGAAGTAACCGCAGCAACACAGTTGGACACAATACACTGACAGAGTAACTATCTGAAGGCCTCAGTCTGGGACTAGTTATCTCCCAGCTGTGTAAACGCACTGCGAGAATTCACACACACACACACTCTCCAGCAGAGACACCCAGGGGCACCTTGGCCAAAGTATTTTAATCAGTGCCAGACCGTTCTCTCTCTCTTTCTCTGTCTCTCCCCCACACTTCCTCCACCCTTTTCTTCCTTTCCGTTCTTGCATAATGGAATTCATTGCTCTGTCTCTGCAGGGTCCAATCACAACACAAACTGAAAGCTTTTTACAAATAAAACACAAATAAACTTGCTAATCCAGGCACAGGGAAAAAGAATGTTGCTGTTATACTGTATGTAGTACAGTGAATACTTTCGTTCAGTTTACAGTACTTAGCGATCAGGGGATTTATATTCAAAATCAAAATGAGCAATTTGTGTTTTTTTTTTTATATAGAGAGTATTGCACTGTTTTTCTTTTTTTTATTAAAGCAGCCCTATTTTAGGAAATGTAAGGTTTATATTCTGGTTTTGGGAGTCCGCAACAACAGGTTACAGGGTTCTAGAGTGCGACCTAATTTCTCAATGGTGCGACTAAAAAATAATCAAAAGTTGCACCGGTGCGACCAGCCGTTCGAGGGGGAAAAAAAATTTAACTCCCTGACTCTTAAAAGTTGTGTCAGCGATTTCAAGCCTGAAACATAAAGTGTCAGATTCAGCTGACCTTTCTTCACAATCCTGCCCCATAAATCGGCTGTGAAAAAAAACGCGTCTCTATGGTCAGCCTAGGGTCTGAGATATGCCACAATTATGCCGGTGATTGGTTGAACACTGTTTGTTTTTCTGTGGAAAGGTTGGTAGCAACGATTGTTTTTTTGGCATAAACCAGACGTAAAGCAATGATGTCGCGTGCGCCCAATTTATAGGAGTCATCGCAGATACATTGAAAAAAAAAATTAAAAAAGGAATGCGGCATTGTGTACGGCCGTATCTTGCTGAGAGGAAGACCGGTGAATATCCTATTTATTGGACACATTGAGGTCGAGCATGCTCATGCCCGAGGTAAGCCATGTCATGTCATGGAGCCTAATATGCCTACCGTCTCGTTACTGCATTAATCATAATATTCTTATACTTAAAAATGAAAAAAATAAAAATAAATAAATAGACTGCATTATAAAATCTTGATCTGGGTAGTAAATGGTAAGTACGTTACCTTTGTTGTAGAATTGTGCTTCAAATAAAGAACTTTATATTGACCATATTGTTAGTTAATCATTTACAAGCCAATATTGCCTATATGGCAAATATAAATAAATAAAAAGTGTTACAGCGTTACACGAAACTGCTATTTTATCACTCCACAAGCGGCAGAGAATGAATTTGCAATTTTATTCAGACCAACAAGGAAAAAAAACAACAAATGGGTGGGCAATAATCAAATGCTTCATACGGACTTCAATGAATGAATCTCAGACTTGTTTCAAAAATTCTGAGTTGGCCCTTTCTTTTGAGAGACAACAACTTTATACTTGGTGCATTTTCAGACTAACGATTTTGCAGGATGTTTTCATTTTAAGGTCATTTTCAAGAATCCATAGTTAGGGGCACTTTACTAATTTATCTGTGCTAAAATGATTTAAAACGTGCCCCAGTAATCTTTACATTAAAAGAATTTCCCTTTTCTTGTGAGACTCTGATGATGCATGTTAGGGTTGGGTTGATCGACAATGCCATCGTCCACCGCCGATAGACATCACGATGCTGAGCCGGCACTCGCATGCCATTTAAGCGCTCATCATCAGCTATGCCATTAGCAGAGCAATTTCTATACAGTGTGACATTTCTT
>JAUMHI010000033.1:21529008-21563184 GCA_032359435.1 Enteromius unitaeniatus
TTTGTTTGTTTAATATAACCGCAACATTTGCTGTAATGCAATCGCATAGACTGACATCGTGATTGCGATTTGATTAATCGTGCAGCACTAGTTTCTAGCATGATAAGCAAGTTACTAGCATTATTAGCACTGATAACATGCCTAACATGTTTAAAGTCCGGTTTGCTAACATGAGTCAGAAGAACCAACTCCCATGTCTATAGCCGGTTTCATCGGGTGCACGCGCCTGAACCGAAGTTAACTTCCGGTCTGTGTTTGTTTATCGGTCAGGTTAGTGTCGCAGCTAATGAGGAGAAATTAAGTTAATCTCAGGTTATTGTGCTGTGGGATGAGTTTCCCCAAACATGTTTATTTGTGGCAACATTAAACATTGAAGTGGCAGTAATTTGAACATACTCTCGATAAACACTAAACATGCCATAAAAACATCCCTAATCTAGACACACATTTTAAATAGATTTACGAATACAAACATGTCTTTGAATTACATTAAAAAATCAATACCTATTATGATGAATATCTGGAGCGTGTTGACCAATTTTTCATTCCTTTACGAATTCGTCAATCAAAACCAGAATTAGAAGCAAGATTAGTCTCGCTGAACTTCACCCTATGTAGACACTATGAAAGAACATGTACCAACACAGACACACTCAAACATATCTAGCTGTGGATTCATTAGTCAGGTGACTCGAGAGCCCAGGGCTAAAGAGACTGTGAGTATTAACAGTGTTAACATCACACTCCTGTCTGCAAAAAAATCAAAAAAGCTTGGGGTTCTATGTGAACTACTCAGCCAAACGCACCCACACACATTTGCATTCCTCACAGAAGCACAACAGTCTTTCCTGGACTCTGTTTGGCTTCAACTGCAGAACATAAGCAGAGAGTAAACAGTGTATTTGAACTTCTACCCACAGGTCACTTTCACTGCACAAACAGTCATTTTAGCCTAAACGTTCACCAAATGAATGCAATTTCATCCTCCTTAACTTCAATACCTGATGCGGTACTAGAAAGAATAGCAATTTAAGAAAAGCATACATGCAAAGCTGCTGGCTTCCTTCAAGGACAGGGCCAAAAGAGATGTGGGACACAGTCGTAGAGCGTTCAAATGATATTCAGAGATGCTTATGCTTCCACTGACACCCCAACCGTTCCATTCCCCGCTCAACAGAACACACACATTCTGCACCCCACCCATGTGTAATGCAGTCCAGACCCATGCAGAGCAACGAGTCTAGCTTAAAAATGCAAGGCTTTCATCATCACTGATGGCAAATCATCCTCAATGAAGCGGTTTCACATTGCTAGGCTATTAAAAGACTCAGTATCCCAACCTGCTCGCTTTTACAGAAACAAAACTCTGACATCGGGTCACTTGTTCAGTTCCATCTTGAAGCATTTAAGAAAGGCCATAAACACGGAAGTGCTTTCTCTGCAGCTGAGGTAGGCAAAACAGCTCAGCTGTAACGGTGAGAGCAGAAAGTACTTCTTCAATGGATATTATCGGTTTCGTCCGAGCAGGATTTGAGCCTGAAAAGAAATGAATCTCCCATTAGACTAAATACAACAGCTTCCGGAAGAGGGTCTGTTATCGTTGTACTTCTTGCCAATATTATGACAAGGTTACAGTCACTGGTCTGTGCAAAAACACCACACAGCCAGATTAAAGATTCGTGGAAAATCAATATACAGTAAATCATATTCTAAATAATACTTAGCTTTAATAACTAAAGCAGAAGATTTTCACAATAGCAACAAATACTGAATTAAAAGAATGATATAAGTCAATAAAAAAAGAAAGCATTAAACATGGTGAAGGTTGCTTACACTTGGCATGTTTGGTTTGATTAAAACAAACCTTGATTGCTCATTTGAATAAGCGTGATCATTGACGTCCGAACCTAAACAAGTCTCGATCTGCATACAAATTAATTCTGGAGGGGTTCAATTGAAATATGGATGCAACATGGACCAAAGACATCTAAACTAGGGTTGGTCAATTCTGAGATTTTCCGAATGCATCTCGATTCTTCTGGAAATTATCAAATGGCGCTGCCACTGCATGCTTTAGAAAGAGCCATACTCAGTTTTTTCCAAATCCTTACACACACTTAGACCTTTCTTTGATCGTTCATAAAATTCAAAAAGGTTGAAGTGAACTATAAGGGTGTTCACAGTGGTCTGGGTCGTAAAAACATTCTAAGCTGAGGTGAAATTACAGGTGAAATTACTTTGGCCCGAACACACAAGCGTTCTTCTTTATTTGCATTTGAGTGCGCCAATAAAAACTAGATTAGAGCACCATTTCCTACACACACCCAATGAGCACATTTCAGCATACAGCATTGTTTTGAATGCTTGGAAAGTTTGATCGTTGCGTTACTTTTGTGAATGCCTGTCGAATTCTGACACGGAAGAGAAGAAAGTCATTATTTTGGTTTTCTTTGTGCACAAAAAGTATTCTCCTAGCTTCATAAAACTATGGTTTGGTGTCACACAAACAATGTCTTTACCGCATTTCTGGGCCTTGAATGTGGTGGTTGCATTGCTATCTACGGAAGGTCAGAAAGCTCTCAGATTTCATCAAAATCTTAATTTGTGACATGAAGATGAACAAAGGTCTTTTGGGGGCGGCAACGACATGAGGGTGAACTACATAATTTTGAATAATAGTAAATTTCAAAAACCATCGTCCTATACACAAACTATAAACTCCAGCAGCAAAGCAAATACACCTAAAGTCCACCATTCACAATCTGATTTAGCAAAAAGCAGGCAGGAATGACTGAAATTACCACTGGACCACTGGGGTGAGAGAATGAGGGTCCCTCGCTCTTCCTGTTATAACCTAATTATCTAGACAAAAAGCTGCTTCTGAGCCAACGATCGTACAAAGAGAAACAAATTTCAAAGTGAGCAGCAAAAGGGCAGCGTGGATATCAGCGGTGAACAAAAAAAGACCAGACCCACACACACACACACACATAGCTGGCCTATCATCCATCCTGCTGAGACCGAGCAGGGGCACAGTGGATTGCGGATCTCTTTTATCTCGCACCCCAGACTAAATCTCCGCTGTACACCTGTGGGGGATGGGGAACAGAGAATGGTGAATCTATGGATGGAAGAGAAAATTGGCCAGATAAACTTAAAAAAAAAACAGCCTCTAATGACTCATGAAGTGAACGGCCTAACAATAAGCTCCTCTCGAGCCTGCACTTAAAACAGAGGCTTTCAAATGCTCCATTATCCTCATCTAAACTAGGCTGCAAGCGTCACAACGTTTACATGAACATTACTTTCAGATTAACGGCCATTTTTCTGATTAAACTTCATTCAAAAAAGATGTTTACATGCTCAATAGCCATTGGAATATTCCTGTATTTCTATAATTAATACAAGGGGCACCCAGATTTATACACAAGCGAGTGTGGGAGACCGGAAACAAGCTTTCACCACGTTTCAAAGGTCTAGTGAACGAATTTGTTACAGCGTGACTAAAAGAAGATATGCCAAAGCACGATCATCCATTCTTACGGTGCAGGGTTGCTAATAATGAAGATGCTCTTTAAAGTTTACGCTGAATCTCAATCCATTATCTGAATGTCCAAAAATGATTTCAGTCTCTGCTTAATGCATTTATACTTTTAAAACCACTCGAATTCATATTTAAATATCATTATGAATTTAACCAGTAAACTCATAACCCATCAGCTTGATGATTGAGATTTAGCTCAAATCGAGTTAAACTTTACATTTGGATGCCTACATTTATTACATCCCAGCAACTAAACACCTGATCCTATATAAATCCTAGTTTTAAAGCATTTCTCAGATCGGCTGCCAAAGCGGGTTTTCCACTTCAGTCTTGTGATCAAGGAGTGCCTCTATAAACCAGGACCAAACCAGGTTTACACCCAAACCGGCCCAGGCTCATAAGCTCCTGCAACAACCCTTCAATCAGCCAGTGTTTACACACAAGACAGTGGCTTTAAGACAAAGCACCCAAATCCACAGCCAGACTGCACTGCAGGACCTGAGCCTTTTAATCACCTTCCTTCAGACATAATCACTGGATAATAACCTCTGTTTCTCCAGGCCTGTGCTGGGGAAGAAATGGGAGAGTCACAGTCAAAATCAGCGATATGCAGAGAGCAGCCATGTGTGGAGACGAGCTGAAGAAGCTGCTTAAAAACGCTCTTCAAAAAACTCCCTGCTACTACACCCTCCATACATCCCGCGCTCTCAGGGTCCACGCAGTTCAGATCTCGGAGAGTTTCAGCTGCTGTCAGTGATAATAACACACCAGCAGCCGTTAGCCGTGTGCTAACCACCTCAGTAAATCAGAGCTGAGCTTTAGCTGCAATCTCTGCGTGGAGAGAGGCCTCCTTTTAACAAATAAACGACAAATACATTTCAGCGACCCGCTCGAAAAGACGCTAAACAGCGTAAGGTTACCAGCACCGTAAATCCGCCCCGAAGCGCTGCGGCCGCGGTCACTGTCAAAAAAAAAAGGACAATCGGCCCGAGACACTAACACACACAGAAACACTCCTACCTCATCATTCAGTTTCCATTATATCTCCAGCACTCACGCTAGAGGAGCATGAGAGGACAGAAGGAGGACTCTGCTTTCCTTTTTTTTTAGCGAGCGGGATCAATTCCAGGCTTATTTCGTTGCCCCTTCTCTGGCTCCTCGTTTCTCTCCTCGCAGCTCCGCTAGTAGTGAAGTAAAAAGGGGGAAAATGAAACGTGCGCACGTCATTCACGCATCTGCGTGCCTGCGTCGGACAGGGGGCGCAATGCGGCCCAAAAAAACCTGTGGTGCTTTACAAACGCTTTCTGCTGTATTATATAACGCTTTACGATTAATGTACTGCGCATATTCGTGGATGTGTATAAATATGTGTGTATATATGCACATGTAAGACATGTCGATGTGAAAACAAATATACGCATGTGTGTGTTTTCTATTGCAGGCTATATGTGTGTGTGTTTGTGCGTTAGTGGAGTGAGAAAATATCCATGCACAAAAGATAATTTCTTTATGATTATTTGTAATATTAAATACAGTGTTGTAAGTAAATCTTACAAATTGGTCCGGAAGGATTTCATTCACATGAGAGTCATTCACGCGACTCAATAAGAGCCTTGTCAACAAATAATTAATGTTGATAATTTAGCAAGTTCCATTGAATTATATAGGATATTGCGATTATATGCTTTTGGGAAATGTCTCCAGACTGGTTTTGTGAAGCTTTTACAGATTCAACATATGCAAATCAGACATTGCTTGAGTCCTTACTGGCTTCTGTTTGATTGAATATTAAATACATCTCGTTGTTTTGTTATATTATTTATTGCTTTAAAAACTAGTGCTGTCAAACGGATAATCACGATTAATCGCATCCAAAATAGAAGTTATTGTTCACATGATAAATGTGCGAACTGTGTGTATTTATTACGTAAATAAAAACATACGCATGCATTGATATATTTATATTAAGTATACATTTATATTGCATAAATGATGTAAACATAAATACATATATATGCATTTTGTAAAATATGTGCGTCTTTGTATGCACATTATAAATGTACACAGTACCCACACATTTATTTATTCATTTATTTTATTCTATTTTATATTATTTTATTTTTCAACGTTTTACTGCAAAGATACTGCAAAGTTTTTTTTATCTAAGTCTCTATATTTCGATTAACTGAGAACATTTGTGTTAAATTATGAAAGCAGTTATGTAAAATGATAATGTAAAGTTACAAATAAAATGTCCCATTCATTTAATTTTTTATTGATTTAAAACGAATTGATATTATTTCGATGACTTCGGTCTCTATATTTTAGAGTCACTGACTGAGGACGTTTATATAGCGGGTTGTCTAACGTGGTTATCTAACCTAATCCCTCACACATCGGATTGTGAAAAGAGCTGTTCTCCTTTCCCTTCTTTGCGTTTATATTTCTATTTTACCTACGTCACACAGGAGGAGTCACGTGCAGGAAATGAACAAAACACTACCGCAGTCGTCTATATGTTGGTAGGTTTTCTAATACTCCTACGTGAGAAATATTATACAGCACAACAGAAGAAGATATTCTTGATGCTTTAAACAGAGAATCGATTTTCAAAGCTAGGATGCAATCGATTTGGATCTTGCTTTCTTTACCATGCACAGTTCAAGTGCATACAAACACACAACACATGTGCTTAATGTCTTGAGAGTGTTATGTGTTGCATATTCTTATAATAATTGTATGTCATTCAGGTTGTTGCTGTTGCATGTGTTAATATTTCATTGGGCATTGATTCATCTGATTACAGAGCAGCTAGAATTACCATGAAGGGACTTTACTGCAAACCAGGAGACCAGGGTGAAGTGAAGTTTGTGTCACTGGAGACGGTGAGAGAGTGCATGATGATCATGCTTTTGCATTTTCTGTTGCATGTACGCAGCTTCCTGGAGAAATCAGTAATAAGCAATTCTTACTAATTGCACGCCGTGTGTCGTTTTCTTTCACAGAATGCGCCCACTAACATTGGCGACCATCAGGTCAAAGTTCAAGTGAAAAGCTGTGCACTAAGTCCAGTTGATTTTAAGGTAATTTACTGGTCAACAAGATCTTGACTTGATGATAATGGCAAATCTCAAAGCATGTGTTTCGTGTTTGCACTCATCATGTGTTTTACAGCTGTATGAGGATCTCAAGCTTGAGGAAGAACATGTCCCAGTTGGAAGGGAGATTGCTGGGGTTGTTCTTCAAGGTTTACACTACTTCTTGTATATTTGACACCATTACTATCTAATCGTTTAAATGTGACTGATAAATCTGACGTGATGCATATCGTTTTCCAGTTGGACCCAAAGTGACCTTTTTTCAGTCAGATGATGAGGTTGTTGGTAAGAACTTCATTAGACTTATATTTTTTTTTTATCAGAGTCTTCTTTATGTGTCTATAATCAGATAAACATTTGCATCTCAGGGATTCTCCCTCTGGAGGCTGAGCAGTCTGGACTTTGTTCTGTTGTGGTGACTGATGAATATAATTTGGGTATTGCACACTTTACATTGTTGACATATCAAATTCCTTGATACACTACCTTTTATACTTCCCATATGATTCTGTTTTATTAACAGTTCAGAAGCCTGAGAAAGTGAGCTGGTTTGAAGCAGCAGCGGCAATTAAAGACGGTCTGAGGGCTTACACGGCTCTCCACACACTGGCTCGGATGGCTGCGGGTCAGACTGTACTGGTGCTGGACGGGGCTGGTGTAGGTATCTGTGCAGAGGTCAAAGGGCAACATCTTTCTGATGCTTGCTCCTCTTAGTATATACTCTACTGTTCAGATTTGGTGTTGGTAAGATGCTCACCAAGGTTTTATTTTAAAATGCTACAGAAATAGTGTGGCTTTAATATTGTGAAATATTATTATAGTTTAAAATTGATGTTTTGGATTTTAATATAAATGTAAAATGCAGTTTATTCCTGTGATGCAAATCTGAAGCTTTTCAGCGTTATTACTCCAGCCTTCAGTGTCACGCGATCCTTCAGAGATTATACTAATATGATGATTTACTGTTTTAAACATTTCTTCTTATGTTATGCTGCTTTATATTTTTGTGGAAATTGTGATGTTTTTTCAGGATGGAAAGACAGAAAAAAGAAAGCAGAAAACAAACTTTTGTAACATTATATATATATCTTTACTGTCGCTTTTGATCAATTTAATGCATCTTTGCTGTATCAAACTATTTAATTATTATTTTTCTATATTTATTGTGGTATTTTTTAAATTTTCAGACACATAAACAGTACAATCACAAGATGGGACAAAACACAAATACATAAACAAGAAGGGGAAAAGAAAAGAAAAACTTCAATCAGATTAAATTTTACAGAAAACCACATCAAGTAAAGGCACTTCTTACACAATATGATGTCATAGGCAACATAATATTGGAGTAATAACAATAATAAAAACTGTTTAACTATTTAAAAAATAAAAACCTAGTGTCTCCAAACTTTTGAATGGTAGTGTATATTTGCTGAAAGCGGTCAATTTTGTCTTTCTGATATTTTGAAAATGGATTTTGTTGTTTCTATTTATCCGTTTTCTCTCATCAGAATCAACATGGTATTTCTACAAGCTTTTTTAAAATCTCAAATAATTATCATGAACTTCCTTGTGTGCATGCAGCCCTTTGGAGTTCTGGCCATTCAGCTCGCCCACTATCATGGTGTGAAAGTCCTGGCTACAGCTTTGTCTCCAGAGGACCAGAAGTTTTTGGAAGAGCTCCGGCCGAGTGTGGGTGAGTGCTGAAGTGAAGCATTGTGGAGAGGAATGACAGCAAAGACATTTTTCCCATGAGGATGAGGATGAGGTTCAAGCTTGGTTTGACTTGGTGCTTCACTGCCAGTGTAGATTTATGAAATCCCTGATAAATGTCAAACAAACTGAAATACTGAAATCTTCAGTTTTGTATGTCTTGTAAAGTTTGCCTCTCATATTTACGGTACGCAATATAGATTAATTTCCCGAGCATATAAAAAGTATCAAACTGGTATCATTTTATGTACAAGCGGAAAGTCTAGAATCTAGTCAAGTCTAATCAAACGAAGAAAGTTTGGATTGTTGCCGAGGGCATTTTCTCATATTTCAAAGATGTGTTATAATGCTGGCAGTTCAAAGTTTCTACCCCCGTTCTTTGCTCTGGAAATCAAAACTGATTTCATTTGTCTGTTTCACTTCTTTAAACTCTCTCATATTGATTGGCAACTCTTTTCTGACAGTGTCTTTCTCCTCTTTTCACTACTCCCTTGAGCATTTTTTTGCCTTTGCTATTTGACTTTCTTTTCCATCTTGTCTCTTCCTTGTGTCACTTGCGCTTGCTCAAGGTGTGCAGGAATCACTATTGGGTAAGTTATTTATGACAATAGTCTCTTCTATAAGTATTCTTTCAGGCCATCATATTCACACAAGCCTCACAACAATTCTTTGAGAATAGTCGTTCGGTATACATCAGCTTGTAGTGCACTCTCAGCTTCATGTGCTTAATCAATGTTAATTAGATTTATTGTAAGCATCGGCCCTTAAGTGCATCTCTTTCATCAGCTCGAGTGATCAGAGTGTGGGACTCAAAGGAGGATTTGGTGGACTCTTGTCTTGAAGAAACTGGAGGTCTTGGAGTGGACATCGTCATTGATTCAGGAGGTTAACCATCACTTGATATGACATTTGTAACCATTTCAACAGTTATATTAGTTATATCTTTACTGATTGAGCAGTTGTGTTGCAGTATCAATTTTTTATTTAAATGCTAGGAATACGTATTTTACTGTTCAGAAGTTTGGGGTTGGTAAGATCTGAAATGGTTTTAAACAAAGTCTCTTATGCTCACAGATGCGGTCGATTTATTTGATCAAACTACAGTAAAAACGGTAGTATTGGGAAATATTTGTAAAGTTGGTTCAATTTGAATGTTTTAAAATGTCATTTATTCATGCGATGGCAACAGCAGCCTTTTTTCCAGTCGTTACCATCACATGATACTTCAGCAATTAGATACTATATTATAAATTTAGATATGCTGATTTGATGCTGAAGAAATTGAAAAAAAAAAAGAAAGTTGCGCTGATTATTATTTTTGTGGAAACATTGTTAAAATATGATACTTTAGGATTCTTTGATGAATAGAAAGTTCCAAAGAGCACCACTCATTTGAAATTGATATATATATATATGTGCTGTAAACAATTAGTCTCGATTAACTGCATCCGGTTTTTAATGTGTACTTTGTATTTTTTATTATGTATATAAAAGCACACACACATGCATATGTATATTTAAGAAAATATGTTGTTTATATATTTAGATGTAATATATACATGTAAATGCATGCAAACATTTTTTTTTTCATTTATTGACCACAAAATTTCAAACGACAGCACACATTGATTTGCAATTTCATGTTTATTTTCAATCAGCAGTATATGAGTTTGAGCCTTTTTTTTGTTTTTTGGTACAGTAAGACTCTATGATGAGGAGCCAGAAGCACAGAGGCATTGCCCACATAAACATGACCTCCTTACCCTTCTTTCAGTTGGAGGTCATTGGGTCACCACAGAGCAACACTTACAGGTTAGCAATTGCAGCTTCTTCTAAAAGCAGCTCTCCGGTCTCTTTTGTAGACCTGAACATTCAGCATTTTATGCTTCCTCCTCTTTATATATTTTTACACAATCTAATAAATGTTGTCCTCTTTTCCAAGCTGGACCCTCCTGACAGCCACATTCTCTTCCTGAAAGCAGCATCTCTCTCGTTTCTCAACGATGAGGTGTGGACAACATCCCGTGCCAAGCAGGGCCGATATCTTCGTATCTTTTACTATAAACTACATTAGTCTTTAACCAAACACTGTCTTCTGATTGGTCCAGTTGTGCTACAAACAATTCAAGCCTCAGCTTTATCAGACTTGAAATATCAATTCTCAATGTTTCCAGCTCAGTCTAGTATCATTTATATTTATGTATTAAACACATGCTTTTATCTGAAGTTTCTTATACAGTAGAAACATTTTCTTTTTTATGTTACTTTCCTTGAAGGCAAGTCTCAACATGACTCTGACTCTTATTCTTTACTCAAAACACTGCTTTACTCTGCAGTGGAATGAAAATAAGTTATCTGACTAGATGATGTCAGAGTCATTTTTTGTGAAACCGCTATATGCTGCAATGAGGTCATTGGGTTCCTGAGTGTGCATATGGCTAGTCCATGACAGTTTGATGTATTTGAGACCCGAGGGTTTTCTCCCAGTGTCCTCCGGGTACTGGAACGACCTTGTCAACAACATAAAGGACACGTGGTTTTCAGTTTGTAACTGGGTTATTTGCCTTTAGTCTGCTGCAGATATCCTGAAAGATGTGATGGATAAACTCTGCACAGGAACTTTCAGGTGAGAACAAGGAATAAACAGAGAAACAGATTGTGTGTGAGTGCTGTACAAAAAGAGTAATACTCACACAATTGTGAATTGAACCGTATGTATGTGGGCTGTGTTTTGTAATGTGTAGAGTTAAAGTGTGAAATCAGTTTTGTTGTGTGCATGGTGTTGAATTGGACTGTCGTTTCTGAACAGGCCGCAATTGGAGGACCCTGTGCCTTTATATGAAGCTACTGTCTCCATGGAGATGGTACAGAGGAAGCAAACGAGGAAAAGAATAATTGTGAAACTTTGAAGAGGGCTCAAAATGTGTTTTCCATTTTCTGTAAAATGTAGCTCTTATAATAAATCTCATGTTTTTGTCAGTTGTATTTTTAATGGATTGTTGTTATTTAAAAACATTAAAATTCTTGAAATGGAAATCAGACTCATTCCAAAATACACGCATCACAAAGCAAGTATTTATATTATGTAAAAAAGTGTATAAACTTATTTATAAACAATTTTCTTCTGAACTTTGGCCTAGTTATGACATGCTGCATATGTGATTTTCTCTTGTCAAGCATTCCCAATGGATTATTAACAGCACCATCTGATCCCATTTCTTTTGCCTATTAAAATGGGCAGATCTGTATGGAAAAGGACTGGATAATGCTGACCTAGATTTGGCATCGTTGATCAGAGGTATGCAGCTGATTATCTGTAGTCTCCTACCAGAAACAGCTCATTTTCCTTTAAGAGAAGATTGTGTTTGTCTTATCCCACACTGAGGAGCATTATATAGGAATAGTTATTTAATCTCCCATCATTTATTAGTAAGTAATTTTTAGTTGGTTGGCCACTTCAACATTTAATTTTTCAAAATGTCTTGTCTTGTGTTCCACACGTCTTAAAGGGGTCATACAAACCCAGTTTTCCATTATTTAGGGTCTTAATGTAAAGTTTGTAATATAGTTTGTTTTAAAATTTCTCAAAGATAGTTTTAAAAACGCAAATTTTCCCTGTCATAAACAGTTCTTTAGAAATCACTCTGTTCTGTGTACTTCCCCTTTAAATCTTCACAAGCTCCGCTGACTCTGCCCCCTTTTCCTGACGCTCTCAGAGGATCTTTTTTAGCTGTATTCATAGTGAAACTTGCTAATTAGCACATTATTAGGAAAGGTGATTGGCAAAGATTCGTTAAAAGACATTGCACTCACTGCTTCTGTAGGTGAGGCTGGATCATGAAAGATTTGCGTGAACATAAACTCATTTCGGTTGATCAAGGGCGCGTTTCCCTTCAGAACCAAACGTAACGTTACTCCTCTGCATCTTCAGTCACTCAGGTGTGGGAGTAAATCACTACTGCTCTGTTCATTATTACACTCAACAACAAAACACCTCAATCTCTTAGGAGTCTTGCTTATCTCTGAGTCTCGATCTGATGATGGTTCACTCAGGGCGGGTCTGAGGTAAGACACCAGTTCAGTCTGTGTGACACGCTGCTGTCTATCAACTATTGTGGGAGTGGCCTCTGTTGGTGTGACGCCACACCGACATGCATTTGAGAACGACTTGATTTCAGAAGGGTCAACTTATTTTTATTAAATCAAAAGAAAACTACCTGTGGATCTGTCTCATTGTAGGGTGGTTGTGTACACACTCTCCCAAGACACATTTTAGTCCAAACAGCTTGAAAAAGTGCATGTACCACCGTATGACCCCTTTAAGGGCGATTAAATGACAGCATATTTGGTCCTAAGTGAAGTATTTTGGACTCCCTGCAATACCAGAGGTGATCCGGTTAAGAGCTGTAGCACAAAGCTGAACCATATCTGCTGGCCCTTGGCTTGTGTTTGAATCTTGGCAGTGACAGCGTGAGGCTTCTTGTTCTTCAGTGTTCCGAATGCCCTACTGTTACCACAGTGACTATTGTCCCCAGAGGTTTTGAAGAGCCACTCGTGTGTGTTCCAGAATACTTTGCTCCTCTTGTCTCAGGCTCTCCACCACACACAGTTGTTCAAGGCGAGACGGGTTCGCACCCTTTTTGAGCTGTGATAGCTGTACGAATGAAAAGACTCAGACTGTAAGTGGCTTCGTATCTTTAATTAGACACAGGCAGCATTAAGAATGAATAGATTTAATTAGACTCACCCTCTCTAGTGCCTTGACATTGTCATCGGTGAGGTGATAGCAAAGCTTTAGGGCAGAGTGAATGCACCACTCTTCTCTATCCCGGCTCACTGCTGCCCCCAAGAGCACGCTCTTCCAATTAGAACTACAGACCACAGCATTTTGAACGGATTCAAATAAATGGCATAAAATAAACTACATGCAAGTAAAAGCAATCAACAATAACTTCTTACTATTGCTCAGGTCTCAAGGACAGGAGTCTCAGTGCAGTCATCAGTCGCCAGGAAGGGCCATCCATCCCAAATGTCAAGTTCCTGTTGAAGAGTGAAAGCGTATGTAACTTGATTTTTGATGTGAATTTAAGTCAACTTTTATCCTGAACTGCAACATTATACATTCTGAGAACAATAGCATGCAATATTCTATATTCCTTACCTTAAAAAATCATTGTCTCTTAGGTAGAGTAGTTTTTGTGTAAGCTGTTTGTCTTTTTCATCTAGACATAATCTTAAAGTTCCTACAATCACAACAAACAGCGATCAATGCAGTTCCATGGTATATATTAGTTGCAATATTTCATATTTGTGAATATTGTCCTTACCTAAACCAACATATACTACACTGTGGGGGTTACTAGAAGCAACAAAGCCATACTCCAGAAGTAGTCTGTGATTATCATGAGGGCCATAATTGATGAACACTTGCTGGAATTTCCTACAGCCTTGAACACTTTTAACTTCATAACAGCGAGTTTGTTTGTTGAAGCCAGCTTCAACCTGCACGACAAGGAAAGTTTATTGTCTTTATTTATAACTATGCAATTTTATTGTTTTGCAAGAAAGCTCACTACCATTTAAAAGTATTTATTTATTTATTTTATGAAAGAAGATAATACTTTTATTCAGCAAGGATGAATTAAATTGATCAAAAGTGACAGTAAAGACATTTTTAATGTTACAAAATAAATAAAAAAAATTTTTACAGACCCAACAGTAGTGTATTTCGGTTCGGTGCTCTTACTTGTACATTAGGACAGTGGTTTAGCAGGTCCAGGTACGGTGCAAGCGCATAGTTATCCTTTTTCCTGGAGAGGTAGTCACTCTGACTATGCTCCATGTACACCGTACGTGTATTAACGCTACACCAAGCCCACCGCAGTGCATCCTGGGTAAACAACTCCTCTGTGGGCTGGGTGAAGAGTGGCTGGAGGGAGCGGAAAAACATCAATGAAGAACAGTAGAGTTCCTGAAACTGTTCTTTCTGCTCCGTGGCTCTCTTCTGGAGACTCCTCGGCAAACGGTCAATGATATCATCAGAAAAGTACACAGGGCACGTGTAGGTCTTTGGGAGGATATTAATGTATGGTCTCCACTCTGATGCATCTCCACGATGTCTCTCAGCAATCAGGAAACAACAGAGAGCCAGAAGCGGAGAAACAGGAGGATGCCATCTACAAGTCGAAAGATAGAGAAACCAAAACCAAATTCACTTTATTGTTCCCTCATGTTCCATTTCAAACATTGCACAACAGTATGTACGTATATATGAAGATTTCAGCTGCCAAAGAGCTCTGTCTTCTAACATTAGCATTTTTCTCAGGCTCCTATGTTTATGTTCAGTTATTTCACCTTCATGGCAATGAAAAGAACCTATTCTTTGCGTGAAATACGTTTTTGTGAAATTAATCTCAGTGACATAAACAACCTACACAAAGCAGCCTGATAAAAATGTTCTCCTTTGAGAACAATATTTCAAACAGGCTTCATATACATGTATAAATTGATTTAAATGATTTTAAAGTCTAAGTACCTTTTTATATAGTCACCCATGTAACTCTTCAGAACTGTCTTGGTGGTCAGCAAGCATTTCTCAGGCAAGGAAATCACGGTGTCTTTGTCCTGCAAAGAAAACAAATAAACATTTTCAACGTGGGTTCAGATTTGTGGACCCAAGTACATATGTATGCTTTCACACACACACACACACACACACACACACACACATATAAGTTCACACAAATAATTACCTTGATTCTTTGAGTTGCCATAAGCCCTCTTCCAGTATCTAAGGGAGGAAATATAAGAGTTATTAACTTCTACGTGTAAAAATGTGTTCTCTACCACTGAAATGATCTACTTGCCCTGAAAGTTGACAGGGATGAGAGACTGCGAGGTGAAGCCTTTTGCTTTTAGCCATCTCCTCAAAAGAACAAACTGATCTTCGTGACTCAGAGTCACTACAGGAATAAAACACAAATACAGCATTTAATTAAACTCCACATACTATACTGCAAAGCTGGATCACAGAAACGGAATAGCTACCTTTGTATCCATCCTCGTGTTTTTTCCGTCTTTTTTTCCTCGCTCTTCTCCCAGCTCGGCAGCCAGGTTTACTCATCTTAAATATCCATATAACTGCGCTGCCTAAAGCTTATATCGGGGGTAATAGCATTCTTAACCGCAGCAAGAAACAAAATACACATCCACATGGTCCAAAAACACAACCTGATCACGTGCCTCAGGCGTCGTTACGTCACTGTCCACGAACCAATCGCAGTACGTATCGAAAATTAAATAAATATTTTAGATAAAAAATAAAAAAAGATCTACAGCTCATAAGTGTTGCTGTATCACTAAACAAAATTAATCCACATGACATAGACGTCAAACAGCAACGCTTTATGCAAGCGTATTCCTCCGCGCATGCGCAGCTAAGTAGCAACGCGCACCACAAAAAACAAAAACGAAAGTGAATTGATCACCGCGGAGAAGAACAGGTAGCTTTCTCTTAATCATGCATACGTGCATTTTGATATTTGTGTTAATTAGGCTGCTGTTTACTTCACAGAATATGGTTTTGTTTTCAGTTTCTTGTCCACATCGCAGCAATGAGCAGCAGTAAAGTGGCTCTGGTCACCGGTGGGAATAAAGGCATCGGGTTCGCAGTCGTGCGGGCATTGTGCAAGGATTTCCCCGGGGACGTGTACCTGACCGCTCGGGATGTGGCTCGAGGATCTGCTGCCGTGGACAGTCTGAGGAAGGAGGGGCTGGCACCGGTCTTTCACCGGCTGGACATCAACGACCCCGACAGCGTCCGCTCCGCGAGAGACTTCTTCACCGAAAAGTACGGCGGCCTCGACGTGCTCATCAACAACGCTGGCATCGCCTTCAAGAGTAAGTCATTTATGCAGAAATTAACACTCATTGCCATTAAGGTGAAATTAATGAACGTACACATACAAGCCTGACACACACACACACACACACACACAAATATGATTAAAACATCTGATATTGATTTTCTACAGTTATTAAAGTTAAAGATATAGCAAAGGTGTTCAATATCCAATGCATGGAAGGCAGATTGGTAGCGTCTGGTGGGAGAAATAACAAAAACCATATATAATATAATGGTTACTAGATGCCTGAATAATATGTAAGTCCCTAAAAATATGTTAGATAAGCTTTCCATTGATGTATGGTTTGTTAGGATAGGACTATATTTGGCTAAAATCTGGAATCTGAGGGTGAAAAAAACTTGCATTTGTGTTTAAACATGATCAGAAAACGACTAAATTTAAGCTGATTTTAGATTTGCGTAAATGTATTTAGTATGCTTTTGCATTTTCCACTAATTTCAAAAGGTAGCTTTTTCTAATCACATCCATGGGTTTTGTGTTCAGGTAGGACGTCCCACAAAAGTTTTTTACCATTCTGTTTAAAAATAAATTAATTCTAAATGGTTGGTTTTTCAGTTTAAATGACAAAAACAATGGAAAGGGTTTATATGCTGTTATTTATTTATCTGCTGTGTAATGAAAAACACTTTGATTTCTTCATGGCAGTGGCAGACACGACCCCCTTTGGCATCCAAGCAGATGTGACACTGAAGACTAATTTCGTTGCAACTAGAGATATGTGCAATGTGTTCCTGCCCATTATCAAACCAGGAGGTAAGTCATGTCAGTTATACCTTGCGGAAACTGATCGTTTCTGTCTTCCCTCAAACACTCACATTTCTTCTAGGCCGGATTGTGAATGTCTCCAGCATAATGGGCTCAGTGGCTTTAAGCCGCTGCAGTCCAGAACTCCAGGCCCGTTTCCGAAGTGATGACATTACAGAAGAAGAGCTGGTCGGACTGATGGAGCGATTTGTCCGTGAAGCTCAGGAAGGGGTACACGCAGAGCGAGGTTGGCCTAGCACTGCATATGGGGTCTCCAAAACTGGCCTCACCACCCTGACTAGAATCCTGGCCCGAAATCTGACGAAAGAGAGGCCTGGAGATGAGATCCTATGCAATGCCTGCTGTCCAGGATGGGTCAGAACTGACATGGCTGGACCAAATGCAACCAAATCACCAGATGAGGGCGCCGTTACTCCAGTGTATTTAGCATTGCTGCCTGCTGGGGTTAAAGAGCCCCATGGGCAGTTTGTTTCAGAGAAGAAAGTGCAGCCATGGTGAGAGCTAGAAAGAGTAAGCATGCAACGTTTGTGTTGTAAAGCCGGAGTCAAGTTCAGACGCACCAGAGATTTAGACGGGCTATTTCAGGAAGGTTTTGGGTTTGATTCAGACTGGGCCATTTACAGAAGACTTCACATATTCCAAAGAATTACTATGGACATTGTGTACTTTATTTTTACACTAAAAGCTTTAACATTTGATCGGTGTTTTGGTGTATAGACAAACCGAATATAATTTAACAACCAAATATAATTATAGGAACAGTTCACTAAAAAAGTGGAAAATTGCAGAAAATGTATTAAACCTGGGGCCATCCAAGTGTAGAGGAGTTTGTTTCTTCATTTTTAACAGATTAAGAGAAATTTAGCACTGCTTCAGTTGCTCACCAATGAGCCTCTGCAGTGAATGGGTCCTGTCATGATGAGAGTCACAGTTACAAATAGTAGCTTTTCAAGATGTTTATTGATGTGTGTTACTTGAGCTTTATTGTGATGTTTTTATCAGCTGTTTGGACTTTCTTTCTGATGGCACCCATTCACTGCAGAGGATCCATTGGTGAGCAAGTGATGTAATGCTAAAGCTTGCCAAATCTGTTCTGATGAAGAAACAAACTCATATACATTTCGGATGGCTTGAGGGTGACATCTTTTGCAAATGATCAAATAATTGCCTTTGTGAACTCCAGCTTGTTTATGTGTTAAATATTTGAATATGCAACATGCATATATACAACCATTCAATTAAGAGAAAGTAATTAACTTCATTATTAATTGGATTGTAACAGTCATCTTGTTTTACTTGTTGTAATACTGACAAATATGGAAAAGAAAACTGAATTACAGAAATAAAAGTCCATGATAATTCTCAGTCGTATTGCTTCTTCTTGAAATGCATTGGATCAGTATGTCTGCAGAGTTTAGAAGAAAGTGCATCCTCGCCGTCTCTGAAGTGTAGTATATACACTGATGATTTAAAGTACTTGCTTAAATAAAGGCCACATTTCCAAGAAGAACATAAAGATGTATCAGGTTACACATTTGTACTTGCATTTATTGCTCACAACAATATGCGAGGAACTCCTTTAGAGATCTCAGCGGGTGCATAGCTGGAGTGTGAGAGCAGGGTGTGCGCTATATCTGGACTCAGACAGCAAAAGGTCCTCAGTAAGTTAACAAATCCTTCTCTGCAGCTTTCTTCAATATCTACCATAGATCTTTCAGCAAAAATGGCAAACAGAAAACGTGGCATTCCTCTGAGCACAGTAAGTTACATGCATTTATTTTGTAATTTTATGTTCTCCCCTGGAAGAATGCAATAGTTTAAGGCTTTTTTGTCCTTGTTTATTTTACTCTTTGCTTTTGTTATTGTAATTTGATTTATTTCATTACAAAAATCATCATTTATTTCTATTTATTACAAGGCTCTCTGGAAACAATATCCGTTGTTTAAACCAGTATATAGATATACTAATACAAAATTAATGAAATTATTCCGACTAGTAAATTTCACAAATAAGTACAAAGAAATAGCAAGAAACGCATCTGATTAAACATGAAATTATAAAGTAAAACGTAAACTTCATAGTAATCTATACTTTTATTTTCAACTTCAACACAAGATTTGTGTTAAATAATTAGCAAAATGCATGCAACTACATATTATTTTTGGAATTACATTTTTTTTTCAATCAGCATACTATTTACTTTATGCAGATAAGTCCGAAATTTCTTCATGCTAATTCCACAAGTCACATCTGGCCATTCAGTGCTATAGCTGAGCTAATCGGTGAGTTGTGAGTGAACTTACTTCATAAAAGTTTGGCTTTTTCATAAAAGTTTTCTCTTTTTAGTGTTGCCATCTTTTATAACAGTCCATTAGATATACCAGTCAGATAAAATATTCCTGATTTTGTGAACTGTGAATTGTGTTACAGATAATGCTTATGACCCAGATGTTCATGCCAGACAGATCTGGATAGACTGGACACGCATCAGAGGACTCGACTGCCTCTCGTTCATGGATAACGGGGAGGGTTTGACCAGAGCCAGACTACATAAGATGCTCAGGTACAAAGCGCTACAGCCTGTCCATTCACTTAAGCTAATTTATTATTCATGTTAAGTATAGCAAGTAAAAAGTGTGTGAAATGGACTTGTAATTACTGGTTGCTATAATTGCGAGAGAATCAACTCTTATTGAGTTAATTCAAGGGATTCACAGTGGTCTTATGTCATTAGCACTAAAAGCCTATAACATTAAACCAACACTGGAGTGCTGGGGCCCACTGCCAGAATAATTAAGGACACATAATTGGCTTCTGGTAATCACTATACTTATCATGCTGTGAATGAATGCAGCTGCTTATTAGTGTAAACGTTCGACCAGGTTAAGTACTCTCTTAATGAAAGAATGATCAGATATGGGATATACTGCGATTAATTTAATGCAGCTTTGCTGAAAAGTATTAAGAAAATACTTACTTGTGAAAAATACCTCAAACTTTTGAGTGCTAGTATATGTAATGCATCTTAACAAATATTCCAGATTTTTTTAAAGCTTTGGTTTCAGTGAGAAGAAAGCATCGAAATTTCGCATTCCAGTTGGTGTGTACGGAAATGGCTTTAAATCAGGGTCCATGCGTCTGGGAAAAGATGCCATTGTTTTCACGAAGACCAGAGACACCATGAGCGTGGGACTCCTTTCTCAGTCTTACCTTGAGGCCATCGGAGCACAGCGAGTCTTGGTGCCCATGATCACGTTTAGACGCGACGGACACAACCAGTAATCGTCTACAGCTTTCTTTTCAGTGTTATTGTGCGAAGATTGTTGAATTGCATTCATGTGAATGAGTATCTTAAGCTTTGACCTAAACTGAATTCTTGACCTTTGACCTTACCAGTGTGGAGGATGGAGTCAGTCTGAGAGCGATCCTCACACACTCACTCTTCAACTCGGAGAAAGAGCTTTTTGCAGAGCTTCGGGCCGTCAGCGCTGCCGGACCCACAGGAACACGCATCATCATCTGGAACCTTCGCACGTAAGATACACGCAAAGCTGGATGGATTAAATCAACCCTGTTCCTAGGGACTCCACTGTCCTGCAAAGTTTATTTCCAACCTGCTTCAGCACACCTGCCTTTGCATTTTCAAGCAATCTTAAGGAACTTGATTGGCTGCTTCAGATGTGTTTGTTTAGGGTTGTAAAAATTTCTAAATTTCAAAATATAGAAAATTTCTCTTTCAAATAATTTCTGTAAACGTTGAGATTTAAAAGTTTCTTATCTATTAAAAAAATATATATTAAGCAATACTGATGATTTTTTGGATGCTGATTATGCTGAAAATTCAGCTTCACCATCGCAGGAATAAATTACAGTGTATATACAGTGCCCTCCACTTATATTGGCACCCTTGGTAAATCTGAGCAAAGGTGGCTGAAAAAATAAATCTACATTGTTTATCCTTTTGATCTTTCATTCAAAAAATTCACAAAATTCCAACCTACCATTGAAGTAAAACAATTGAAAATGGGGAGAAAAACTCATAATGAAATAAATGTTTTTCTCCAATAGATGTTGGCCACAATTATTGGCACCCTATTATTGCTACGTCTTTTTCCCAGGATAAAAGCTCTGAGTTTTCTTCTGTAATGCCTGAAGAGTTTGGAGAACACCTGATACGAGAAAAAAGACCATTCCTTCATCCAAAATCACTCCAGACCCTTTAGATTACCCGTTCCATGATGGTGCTTCTCCTCTTTAGTTCACCTCACTCATTTTCTGCAGGGTTCAGGTCAGAAGACTGGAACAGTCATGGCAAAAGCTTCATTTTGTGCTCAGTGACTAATTCTTGTGTTTATTTTGATGTTTGTGTTTGGATTATTCTCCCAGTGGAAGACCCAACACTGACCCATTATAAGATTTCATTACAAGAGTCAGTGAATTATTGATTTTTATCTGCTGGTATTTGATAGAAATACTTGATGTCATGTGTCTAAACAAGATGTCCAGGACCTCCAGCAGAAATATAGACCCACAACATCAAAAACACAACAGTATATTTCATTGTACACATGGAGTACTCTTTATCCCTGTGTTCACCAAACCCATCTTGAGTGTTTGCTGCTAAAAAGCTCTTTTTATAGTTTCATCTGATCATAGAAGCCAGTCCCATGTGTAGTTCCAGTCCTGTCTGACAACATGCTGGAGATTGTTTTTGGATGAGCAAGGAGAATGTTTCTCAAACTCTCCTGAAAACATGTGATGATGTAGGGGCTGTTTGACAATTTTTTTTTAAAGGTTTTCTGACCCTGAGACTATTTTGTGGTCCTTGAAGAGTCTTTATCCACTCAAACTCTTCTCCTCGCCGTGTATTTAGGATGATAGAGACACACATCTTCTTCCAGGCAGCTTCCTAACATTGTATGTTGATTGGAAATTCCTAATTATTTCCCTGATCCTTTCGCAGCATATAAGAAATATATTCTTTGGTTTTTCTCATTGTGTTTATGATTGAGGGATTTTGGTCTTTGTTTTTCCTCCTATATATATTTCTGTGAAACAGGAAGCCAGGGCTGGACATTTTCATGTTCATAATCACCCTGGAGTGCTCAAAATTGTGAATATGAATGGGAATATTCTTCAGAGATATTTTACTCATAAAAAATTCTAGGGGTGACAATAATTGTGGCCAACATGTATTAGAGAAAAACATTTATTTCACAATGAGATTTTCTCCGCAGTTCAATTGTTTTACTTAAATGGTAGGTTACAATTTTGTGAATTTTTTGACTGAAAGATCAAAAGGATAAACAAATTAGATTTATTTTCACAGCCACCTTTGCTCAGATTTACCAAGGGTGCCAATATAGTGGAGGGCACTGTATATATTCATATATATATATATATATTTGTAATAATAGCTAGTAATAATACTGTTTTCGCTATATTTTGTATCAAATTAGTATACCTTTGTTGAACTATGAAAGTCTGTTACTTCTACAAAAAAAAACTACTTTGTTTCTCATAATTATTAAATTTTTTTCCTGCAATGCTGAGAGTGTATTCCATAATTCATACTTTGTTTCTTCCATTTCTGAGAAAAATTGCGAGAAATAAATGTCCAAATTCAAGACATGAACTCACAATTACAAGTCGATAACTACATAGATATACACCGCAATTCAGAGGAGAAATTCAGAGTTATGAATGTGAGGAAAAAGTCAGAATTATGAAAGTCAAAATTACCTCTTTTTTTAAATTCCATTGCTAAAACAAAAACTGAGTGATGTGAACTAAGAAGTGTGACAAAAAAAGGTAAAAAATATATTTTTTGTTGAGCATGACAGACTTCCTTCATAAACATTGAAAAATCTTAGTGACCCCAAACCTTTGAACAGTAGTGTGTAAATTGTGTGTTTTTCAGGAGCACAAACGGGGAGACTGAATTTGACTTTGACACAGATAAATATGACATTCTGACCCGGGCAAACATCAGTGAAAGGAGCAACATGACCCCAGAAAGTGAATACTCCTTACGGGTGAGCAAACATGCGGCATGGCAAAATATGTATGATAGACAATCATCAGTAGAAATCTACATGATCTTGTCTATGTCTTTCGAATATGTCAACTGGAGAGGAGGGGATGAAAAACAAGACTGTTGGGTGAGGGTTAGGAATATTGATTCTTAATGTTTTTATAATTGTAGGCCTACTGTAGCATCTTATACCTGAAGCCTCGCATGCAAATTATTATCCGAGGGCAAAGAGTGAAGAGTCAACTCATATCCAAATGTCTGGCTCATATTGCGCAGGACAACTACAGACCCTCATTCATTGTATCCTTACAAAATATATTGTTTTCTGGAGTCCACACACATATAACATCATTACCGTCTCAGCATTTCTTAATTCTGGGCTCAGAACAAGCGTGTACGCATCACTTTCGGATACAACACCAAAAGCAAAGAGCATTATGGGATTATGATGTACCATAAGAACAGGCTAATAAAGCCATATGTGAAAGTGGGCTGCCAATGTAAGGTAACCAGAAATGATTGCATGTTTCTTCTCCTCCCTTTACACATAAATTCAATACTAAAAGCCGTGGTCTGTGTTTATAACAGGCCGAAAGAAAAGGTGTGGGCGTTATTGGTGTTATAGAGTGCAATTTCCTTCAGCCCACTCACAACAAACAAGACTTTGATGACACCGATAAATACAGGTGCGCTCAACAAACGCTGTTTATTACTCTTCTGGTATTTACCCCAAATGATGCCCTTGGGTTAATCTGATGGAAAGGCACTATTTTGTACAGGAAGATCATGCACAACCTCAGCATAAAGCTGGAGGAGTACTGGAACGAAATCCGCTACAAACTAAAAAAAGAGGACCCAAAGTGTACAGTAGCAATCGAGGATGTGTTGTGAGTATTGCAGTCAATAACCTGTTATAGAATCACATGGTTTAAAGCACATTTCTGCCTAATTTAAAGGAATAGTTCACCCTTTTGTTGTTCCCGTCTCCTTTGACTTTCCCCCATGGAACACAATAACATTTCTGTTCCTGTTTTGTAAAAATCATTTACAGTAATTGAAATAAAGTTGAATTAAAAGAAAACATAAATACTAGTAAAAACACTTAAACATAAATGAAAATTAAACATGTTGTCTTTGCAACTAACAGGAACATGTATGAAGTTTTAAAAAAACGAAAATTGAAATAAATGAAAAATGAACGAATAAAAGACTTAAAACGAAACTAACTTTTAAATAAAAGAAAAGAAAAAAAAAGAAAAAAGAAAAGAAATGTCACTCAGAAACATCATAAAAGTGGGTCATATGCCTCGATAATAGGGTCAATATTTTTGACCCTGGACCACAAAACCTGAAGTCGTAAGCCTGAAACACACTGCACTATTTTCAACTCTTGCAGAAGAATGCGTGCATCATGAAGCAATTGTGGTGATTTCTGATTGGCCATGATTGTTTCATGATGTCAGTCTTTCATATGCAACAGCCAAACATCATGCAGTGTATTGCGGTCAGTTTTTTTCGTGTCAATGTTTCTAAATTGAGATTTATACGTTATCTGAAAACTAAATAAATAAGCTTTTCATCGCTGTATGGTTTGTTAGAATAAGACAATGTTTGGTTGAGATACAACTTTTTTAAAATCTGGAATCTGAAGGTTTGAAAAAATATCACAATATTGAGACTATCGCCTTTTGTCCAAATTAAGTCCTTAGCAGTGCATGTTACTGATCAAAAATTGTGTTTTGATATATTTACAGTAGGAAATTTACAGTTTTAAATAAACGCAATCTTAATATACGAATGATTTTTGGCATAAAAGAAAAATCTATCATTTTGACCTATACAAAGTATTGCTGGCTACTGCTACAAATATACCTGTGTTACGCGATTCAAAGGCCAGTTTTGTGAACCAGATCAACAGAAAAATGTTGTTTCTCAACCATAGAATACAGAACCCAGGGCATAGATTAATTTCATGATATACTTTTATGGTGCTTCTGTGCGCTCCCAATCAGAATCCATTGTAAATCACATTCTTCAGAGAGACTTTGCACTTTTAGCTGAACTATCCCTTTAATATTAGATAATCTTACCTGTGTCTTCCTCCGAGAGGAAAGTTCCAGATCAAGTGTGGGTTCAGTGTGACAGCTGCCTGAAGTGGAGGAGGCTTCCAGATGCCATCACTGAGCTGCCTGATAAATGGTTCTGCAGCATGAACTATGACCCACAGTTCAGGTGACGGCAAACAAAATACTTATGCCATGATATCAGGAGTGAAAAGGAGGGGTTTGAGTGGGTCTGGGATATCTGAGAAGATGCATGAAGGTTAAAGGAAGCCAATTATTTGTGTTCGACAGATGGAAAGAATAACTGCCATTGCTTCTAGGTCACTGGATTGAGTATTTTCAGTTGAACCTCTTATGATATAAAGTTTTATTTTGTTCTGCCTATCTCCTTGTTGGCTTTCTCAACATGCATATTGTTAGTTTTACTGTCACCTCACTCTGAGCTCCACACAGGAGCTGCTTGGTTGAGGAAGAACTAGAAGATGAGGAGGAGGATCAGAAGTCGTACCCTAAACCCTTTAAACGCCAGTAAGTTATACTCTTACATGCCGTTGTTAAAAACAACAGAACCTTTGATATTCAGCACAATCTGTATTTATTCAGGAGGAGAAATACAAAGAGTTTCCTTGAGGAGAACATCCCAGATGTAAGAACATTTGCAACTAGAGAGCCAAGTGGCAACTGCTAATGAATCAACATTTGTAAAAGTGTTGTAATATTCTAACATTCATTAAGCCATTTTAAACTGGTTGTTCACCAAAAACCAAATCCCAAAAACTTGTCTTCTTCTTTCAGAGCACACAGAGTCAAGAGCGGCCAGCTTTAACCACCACTCAGGCACCCAGACATCCACCAGCCTCTGTTATATCTGGTAGAGATGCAATGCCACATAAAAGGCGTACTAAAATAGCTCTGACCCACCTTACTGCATGGTTACAGAGGCTCTGATGTGGCTTTTGGTTGTGTTAATGAAATGCCTCATTAGAGGTATCTCGTTTTGGAGAATCAACACTGAAGGTCATATTCTGAAAAAAATTTGAGCATGCAATGGTATTTTTTGTGCATTTGTGTTAAGTATGTGAAAAATAAACGTGTGTGCACCTTTTCCTATTTAATTATTAAATTTAATTTTGAGGTCGATAAAATTTATTATTGATTTATGAATACGCTTCTTCTCTGCAAGATTGCATTTATTTGATCTAAAATACAGTTAAATAAGTAACATGAGTATCCCAGGATCCTTAAGAACTCATTCTAATATGGTGACTTGGTGTTCAAGAAACAATACTTTAAACAGTTGCTTTATATTTTAATGGAAACTGATACTTTTTTAAAGATTTTATGACGATTTTATGAAGTTCAAAAGAACAGCATTTATTTGAAACAGAAGTCTTTTGTAACATTATAAATATCTATACTGTCATTTGTTATTATAAATTCATTGAATAAGTTCTAAAAAAGAAGATACTTTTAAGAATATTTCTACTGTTTTTGTCCCTACAAAATAAGTCAACAACCCAACCAACTTTCCTTTTAGGAACAAAAAAAACTTTTTTTTGTCAATATACACACATTCACAGAGTAACACAATGCATAATTTCATGCATATTTTTAGATGAGAGAATTTAGGTGTACTAATGCATTAGATATTAATTTCATGTTGCACTACCATATATTTAAAAAATATATATTTACAGGTATTTACTTTATTACTAACTTTTTTCATAGGACTTTCTTTAGCTGAGAAGTCTCCATTGCCTCTCATTAACCTGACGGTTGTCTCCAACTCTCTTAGAAGGTAGGAATATTAAAACTGTTGTTTGTACATATGGATTTCCGCTTCATATAACATGTTTTATTTTAATTTTTTCTAGAGCAAAACAGAAGTTTTCCTTCATAGAAACACAGATGGATGTGACACCATTCTTTCCTGTCCTTTCTCTCTCCCCACCACAAGAGCGCTCCTCTCAGACACACTGGCCTGCTTTGAATGAGGAGAGAAAGCCTCTCACTCAATCTGACACACTCGTGAGCAAAGCCGCGTGCGGCATGATGGAAGAAACTGAGTCGCATCAGGGGCCCGCCGCAGCAGAGGAGACATGTGAAAGAGATGCATCATCCGGGACAGGGAAGGAATACAACTCAGCTGCGGAGCACATAATTGAATTGCCCCTGAAAAATGAGAGGAAAGGGGTGGTGCATCATGAAGGTCATGTTGATGATGAAGAAGAGCAGGAGGAAGATGAATGTAACTTGGCAGAGGTGCAGGGGTGGCAGGATGAGCTACTGGAGCTGATGAACGAGACGGCGGAGGAGAGAGATGCCTGCCGTCAGGAACTCGATGTGCTTAGAGAGCATAGCGCCGCCCTGGAGGACGAAAGAAACCAGCTTATCAGCAGGGTAGGAGGCAGAGTTAACCTTTGTTAATGTTAGTTTAGAAAAATACATGTATTTATTGTTTGTTCATGTTAGTAATGGATACAATATTTTCAATAGTCTTGTGTTAATATATTTTAATTTTAGTTTAAGGTTTAGTATTTTTATAATGTGCTTTTATAATTTTTAAAAAGAAGTATTTAGGTTTTATTATATTTTATTTTATTGTATATACTGTATATATATATATATATATATTTTTTTTTTTTTATTGTTTTTTTAATGTTTTAGTAACTTTCGTTTATGTGCTTTTAACATTTTTATTTTGAATTTAATTTTAGATTTATTTTATTTTTAAAAACTTAATTATTAATTATAAATATTTAAACTAAATGAATTATTTTAAACTTTATAATTAATAGTAGATTAGATACAAAGTTAATGCAAATACGCAAATTACTTTAATTGGGCATCACGATTGCTACGTTATCATTCGCGTCTTTCACTCAAGTTAAAAAAATTCAGCGCATGACCATTGCGCAAGCCAATCAGTGAAAAGAGCGATATTTGTGCAATATTTGTGTGAGTGATGTGAATATTCTTCAGCGTAAACGTATTTAGTGTCAGATAGTTGCCATGGCAACCAGATTTTTTTTCCCTCCAAGTTTAACTTTTTTATTCAGTAGCTTTTAGGTGTTAATAGCAACACTGTTGAGGAGTTTGGATATGTTGACAGTTGGCCATTAAGCAGCTATTTAAGCATGTTTATTAAAAAGTATTATATTTTGTCTGTGCTGTTTCAGCTGGAGAGTGTAGGAGAAGAGAAGAGCAGGCTTTCTGCCCTGTGTCATCAGCTGAGGAGTCAACTGTCAGATCTCAGGGAACACAGCCAGAGAGGAAAGGAAGAGAAAGACGACAGCTCTAAACTCAGGATGCTGCGTTTAAACCTGAGTCGTCTGCTGCTGTCTTTTATTCCCTCTCTTCATCTTGAGCATGTAGACTACAGCAGTGATGTCATAGATACCATCCTCACCCAGGTTCTAGAACACATCACTTAGAATGATTCTCTGATTTTCAAAGTTAGGACTATGCTGCGTCTGAAATCACATACTGCTTAAGTAGGTACTACATTTAAAATTGGACGTACTATTCGACCGTTAAAAAGTACTATATAGTAAAAGTTCTATATAGTATGAATGGAATTTGGACGTACTACATCCGCCATATTGATGTTGTCACGTGTCATGCGTCGCCACAACAGTGCGAACATGTAAACTTTCAATAAATCATCCATTTATTTCGATTGTGTTAAACAAGTGTAATTTAATCACAATAAACAAAGGGTTTTTTCTGAGGTACTTACACTTGAAATGAGCCGCGTCTCCACTTTCCGCCATTTTTCGAATATGACGCCTCCTCTCCCGGAGCCTCACGGGACAGGAAAGTGTCCATGGTATGCATACTACGGAATTCGGGCAGAAGCAGTAGGTCATCTGGGTACTTCTCGCCTACTGAATTTCGAATACAATAAATTCGGACATACTACTTGCCTCGCATACTGTTTTTTGCGTCCTATATAGTAGGGAAGTATGCCATTTCGGACACAGCATGAGTCTTACTGACAAGGGAAATTATTTGTATGTACACCTCTTGTGTTATTATTAAAACTGGGTGAAATTATTACAATTTCTAATATACTTTGTCATATTTACATTTTAGAGCGAGACTCTAAAAAAAGACTCTTCTTTCTCCCAAAATTGTGGGAGAAATCACTATAGGAATGAAAGCCTTCCTTTTAGTCAAAAAAAGGCTTTGCTTGTTTGTTCGTTATTTTTATTTTTTACTATCTAATGTGAATGTACTAGATGTTCATTTATCATACATTTAATGAAGTTCTTTTCCACTGTGACCTCTATGTATGCTTTCTTGCTCCTTACACACATATCAGTCGTCCTTCTCTTCCTATCTTCCTTCTGACCTCAACCCATACCCATCTACCACTTAAACTGTCACTCTCACTATTAATCAAATCTCCTTTTAAAGACATCCTCCAATAAATGCATAATAAAGGTACTCTGTGAACTCAGCAGTGACCTATCGACGTACATCCATTTGCGCTGAAAGTAAAACCTATAGATGTGACCTAATCATTACAAGGCCTGTTTATTTTTACCCTCACTGTCAGTTCTTCTGGCAGGGAGGGGCTAACTTAAAAAATAAATGAATACCCCTATGTATTAAAGGTCATAAGTTGATGATCGTTCTCTGCAAGTGGCATACAGAATGACAAGCACCGTTAACTGCTGTTTGGTGTCAGTAAGATTTTTTTATCTTTATTTTTTGAAAGAAATTAATATTTTTATTTTTCAAGGATGCATTAAATGGATCAAAAATGACAGTAAATGCATAAAATGTAACAAAAATTCAATTTCACACAACACACAACGGAAAATAGTCTGGAAAATCAGTGTTTCCTCAAAAATATTAATCAGCACTACTGTTTTCAATGATGATCATAAGAAATGAAAAAGAAAACAGCATATTAGAATAATTTCCCGAAGGAAACTGAATGTAACACTAAATTCAGCTTTGCCATAACAGGAATAAAGTAAATTTAAAAATGCAATAAAATAGAAATAGTTACTGTGAATTGTAGTAATATTTTACAGTATTACTGTAGTTTTGATCAAAAAAAAAACACAAGGCATAACTGTCCCAGCAGATGTCAATTCTTCAGACCACTTACCTACCAGCTGATGGAGAGGCTGAATTTCATGCAACACCTGTCAGTGTTATAAATGGATGACTCTTGGGAAGCTTATGTGACTGTCTTTTTGTAACCAGGCTCATTAAATGCCTAAGGTTACCAAAATATTACACTGGCCCTGCCAGGGCATAACAAGAGTCAGATGTAGTTTCTTGGATGGCTGACATGGCCTGGTTAATACTGTGATTCAAAGGAGTAGTTCACATAACAGTCATCATTAACTTGCCCTCATATTGTTCCTAACCTGCACGACTTTCTTCCTCCCAGGTAAGAATAGAATCTAGGGCTGTCAAACTCTAAAATGACAAAGAAGAACCATAAAAGTTGGTCACACAAGTAGTCCATATGACTTGTGCATAATATTATGAAGCCATCAACAAAATAGGTCAAAATAAAAGCCATTATTCAATGAAAATCTTGTGAAAATCAATGAATAGCTCACCTTGAGAGAGTTCATAAGAAACGTAATAATGTCTAGTTGGATAATGAATCCTTTTTTTGAGTTGGATCTTTTCAGTAAATCTTTGATCCCGTTCACAAAGCTAGCATGAGTCGGTTTTGTAGTGCTTGAGTCGTACGGTCTTTGTGATACCTTTGCAGTGATTTTTAAAGCTTGAAAGCTCCAGGCTGAGCTTGTATCTAGTACATACTCTTTGGTATCTGTCAAAATCCTTTTCCTTCTGGATGTCACAGTCATGTGAGGTCACAAGGTCCAGGCCTGTGCCAGATTTGATGTTGTGTTATTCAATCTCTTCTACCAAGATCTCTGCTTGGACCATCAACATCAAACTGGTAAGGAGTAAAATATTACGCCGAAGTTTTTAAAAGTATGGGAAAAAAGACAGTTGATGATTTTCATATTTTGGTTGTGGGAGTTCCCCAACAACAGGTTGACATGCAACATCAAAAACTCTTTTATGGTCTCAGAAATAATGGTACAGACCTTTCTAAAGGTACACTTTTGTATCTATTAGGTTAAAATATGTACACTTTAAATACTAGTATGTAGCTATCTTTAAGGTACCAAAATGGACCCTTTAGGTACAAGCATGAACCTTTTGAAAAGGTACTGCCCCATGTGACAGCTTTTGTACCTTTATTTTTGATAGTGTATAATATGCATTAATTGTTTACCTTACCTGCTCAACGACTCCCAAATGATTCACTGAACAATTCATTTTTTTCAAACTCAATCTGAGGTCAATTGGTCTGTAATGCGTGATAAAGCAGTGTTTGTGAGCACCTAGTGGCAGAGAATGAATCAGCATTTTTATTCAAACAAATGCGAAAACTATATGCTAATGTCTTATCTCGAAATCAACATGAAACTGCTTGGGATTCGCTTTAAAAACGACTCGTTTCAATGATTCAGGGTCGACGCTTTATTTTGAGAGACAGTAAGTTTATACACTGCACTTTCAGATGTAAAACTTTACAGGATGTTTTCATTCAAGGCTATTTTCAAAAATCCATAATAGGGGCACTTTAAGCTCTTTTTTTTCTTCTTTAAATGACGCAGTTCTTCAGTAGGCTATATTTGATTCTTTTGAAATACAAAAAATTTAAAAGTTATTGATTTGAGGAGCTAGGTAGTTCTTTTGAATCTAATTGGAACCTTCATTTAGCATTTTCTCTGGAACATTTTGACATTAAGAACACTTCTAAGCTTTGGTTTCTGCAGATTTTTAGTGGAGAGCCCAAATCCTGCTGAAGGTCAGACTTTTTTTTTCCTTTGGCAAAATTAGAAAGGTCCATTTCTTACAAATTCAGTGTTTTGTATTAAGCAGTATCCTGAGGGTTATGTGATTCTCTTCGATCTTTACCCCTTCTGAATATTGCATGTTATGAGCCCACGCGCTGAGCCAGATCCAGGTCTCAAAATGGATTTTAATGGAGTAGCATTAGTGGAGTTATTCTAGATTAGGGCTTATCAGACAGCTCAGATTTACTCCGCACTTCACATTAATCCATCTCGACTTGTACTAGGCCTCTGAGAGTGGTATATAAGTAGGTGTTGCGAATACACAGACAATTTTCAGGTTTCTGCTTCTCTTTTCATTTCTTTTCTGGAAACTAGAAGTTGGCATTTAGCTTAATATTATTCAGGATAACTGGACACCGTTTAGCTGTCTTAAAACAATGATTCATTGTAAGTGTGCCCTTCAAAAAGATAGGAAGTAAGTTAGTCCCTGAGGAAGCAAGATTGCATTGACTCTGTACATGGTAATATGCTGTTTTGTGCTTTCGTTAATTAAAAAAATCACTTTCCCACCAGTAAAGAACAGTTACAACCTATTTTGACTGTTAACTATTATTTTAAAATGTGGAAAACAAAATAGTAAAGAGAATAATTTAGACCACAATGGTTACAAAATATTGATCTGCCCACATGCATTTCCTCACATGTCCACAAGGGGATGCTCAGTCTTCAGTACAGCTATCAAACAGATTTATCTTATATACTATACTAGATTATAAATGAAGCAAAACACAAAAGAATATGCATGCACAAGGAAACATCAATTATTTACATTATGGTCTCATCTGTTGCTATTATTTAAACCGAAGCAACAAAATAGCAACAGTACCACAAGAATGAGTGGGCAGTGATTAAATAATTTATTTATAAGATACTTCAGTCCTGATGATAATGAGCAGCTCCTTTAAGACAGTGTTAATTCTTTCCAAACCCAAGCATCCTTCACCTTTAGATGCAATAACATGATTACATTTCTGTAGCCTTTATATAATGTTTAAAAAACACACATGTTGCATTAGGGAAGAATTTTGAGCCCTTCATGGTCCCCTTAAGCACTAGCAGCATCACTAGGGAGTGAGAACATGATTGAATTTTTACGTACAGTCACGTCACAGCTCTGAAGTCGTAATGAGGACAAAATGGGCCACATATTTGCCTCCCGTGTCATATCATGCTCAGTGTTTCTGATCTGCTCATGTCTCAACTTGAAAAACCAGTGGAGGAATAGATAGAGAGAGTGACTGACAGGCTGGGGCTAGTTGTCACAATAGACCGTCCGTTTTTGAGCAGCAGATCAGCATATTTCTTAAGGATCGTGTGACACTGAAGACTGGAGTTATGATGCTGAAAATACAGCTTTGCATCACAGAAATACATACAATTTCAAACTGTATAAGGTGTTATTCTGGCCGACAGACTGCATCAGATTCTGTTCAGATATTTCTGTTTTAGCATGAAATTGCACTTGTGTCTCTATATACTGAGATATATTCCTTCTGACAACTTCTCTGTGTAACAAGTCTCCCATATCTGACACCACAAGTCAAGGTAGTATAAAAACTCGAAACTTCGTCCTCTGGGGCCGTATTAAAGAAGCATGTTAACTGTAAAATCGTATCTTATCTGTTCAGTTACCATGGCGATTTGAGTTAGAACTTGTCAGATCTTAACTCAAGATAGGAAGTATCTGCAATACAGCCTCTGATCTGCAGTAATTCTGTGAAGGCAGCCCAGAACGAGAGCCGTTATTGCTTCATCCAGACAAAATTCAACTACCTTAATAGATGGAACATTTGAGACTGTAAAAGTTGCTCTTTGATGCGAGATTTCTGTCAAAAGAAGGTCAAGCTGGTCCAATATGTGCACTAAGGATCATTACATCATTACAAATCTAGGATACAATAAGATGGAAATGGCTTCGGCTCTTTGAAATATCTGAAACATCTTGCAGTCAATTTTCCCTTTAAAGAGTTTAAATAAAATTTTTAAGATGAGTGCAGTAAGCACTAAAGCAGAAATCAACTGCACTTAATCAGTATTTTGGTCTAAGCATTATTAAACAAGATACTTTTTTGAATTAGACATCATAAATATATAAAGTTATATTTTGTAAGATGTTGAGATAAAGATT
>JAUMHI010000033.1:21563284-21590200 GCA_032359435.1 Enteromius unitaeniatus
TGTTGGGAGGCCATGATAGACAAGGGCCAGTGGGAATTTGGCCAGGACACCGGGGTTACACCCTTACTCTTTACGATGAGTGCCATGGGATTTTTAATGACCACAGAGAGTCAGGACCTCAGTTTAACGTCTCATCCGAAAGACGGATTTCGCAATTTTCTGACTTTTTCGCAATTGAGATTTATCCATCATCTGTAAACTGAACAAATTATTTTTCCAATGGTTTGTAGGATTGAACAGTATCTGGAATCTGGTAGTGCAAAAAAAGAAAGAAAAAGAAAATATTGATAAAAGCACCTTTAAAAATGTCCAAATTAATTCCTACAAAAATGTTTAACAAAAATTAGGTTATAATATAGCCCATTTATGGTAGGAAATGTACAAAATATCTGATCCTTACAAAGTATTGTTGTTACTTTTAAATATAAAACATAACTTATAAAACCATACCTTATTTTTCTTAAATATATACATGAATGTGTCTGCATTTATATATAAATATAGATGGTACACACCTATATTATGGACACAAAAACCTTTATTTTAGATTTGATTAATCGCGATTATTCATTGCCCAGCACTACTCATATTAAACCTTGCTCAATTTACTATAGATTTATGCTTAAAACAAGTAAAAAATTGGCAGTTTCATTTAAAATCTATATTTTATAAAAGGAGATATATAATAGTGAATAAGTCCCTTAGTATTATTTTACATTATACTTGAATATTATTGAATATTCTTGCCTTGCATCTTCTTGAAAGCGGTGCACGTTCTTTCCAAGGCTCCTCTGATATGCGTAGACATATGCCATGGCATTGCCCCCCTTGACTTCAGTGCTGGACATGGTGTCCCAGCATCCAGAATGAAACAGCATGTTATCATAGGGAGCAGGAGAACGCCTGCTGAGGCATCTGCCATCCCATGTGTGTCCCGCACCCAGAGCCACCCAGCGTCTCCTGCTTTTCCCCTTCAGGCTGTGGAGTTCTGCTGATGGCATGTTAGCGATCATCCCAGCCAGCATGAGGTCTCACAGCGTCGTCTGGACACTGTCCAAATGTGCAGTGGCCTGTAATGCAGTGGAATGTGATTGGACACAATTGCCTCGATTGTCTAAATGACAGCTAGAAACGGCCTCATTTTGAGCTTACACTGTCCAGTAAATCAGAATTGCCCTGAACGCTGTTGACTGGCCCATTTATTACAGATTAACGTTAAGATTAACATAATGTTGTTGTTTTTTGTGGGTGTTTGTGTGTCATTAAATTAAGTTGACTTCTTTTGGAGAACATTTATAACTGTGCTCATTAAGCTAAGGAAAAAAAGATCTCTTATGCTTCTTAAAACCGCTTAATGTTTTTTTTATTGTAAAATTGTCAGTTTTGATCAATTTGATGCAAACTTTTGGACATTAGTGAAGCTGAATGGTTTAATCAACTCTGACTGATGCAATCCAGCTCTATTTGGATTGACCTGAGATCAGTTTCACTGCAGCTGTTTGGTGCAGAATCATCATAAAGAGTAAGAGATTCAAAAATAGTGCTGCTATGCTTAGTCTCGCCGGGATCGAATTGTGGCTCAAAACCAAAAAGCCAGTTTGCTTTTCATAAACAACATTAATTGCTTTGACGTTATTGCCGTTTACGGCAGCTGAGATTGTTGAAATCGTAAACACGCTCATTACAAACCTCCAAGGTTTCTTTTAATAGCCTGGTCCTTTATGATAATCTACAGTGTATTTTTCCACATACCAGCCTATAAATCCACCACCATTCATTGATGCTGGGAATACTATCATAGGGGTGATAGGATTACTTTCGACTAATATTTTGAAGTTACACCCACATAGAGGACGTTTTCACACATTTACAGCTATTTATTTATTAACAACTTCAAGTGCATATGCGTAATGTGATATTTTCAACACTACGTGCACAGGAAGGTAAATGCATGAGCGAGACCCTCCCCCCCGCGCGGCCCGGAATAGTTCAGCTCAATCACAGGCACCTCAATGGAAGCCCGTCCCATGGCTCCACCCCCTCCACCATCAAACCAGCCCGTTTAAATATTAACTCTTCACTTGCAGCTCGCAGTCTGTGTCCTGACCCGAAGACAGATAGATGCCTTGCTGGGGAGTACAACTGTTATGTCTTGATCCACAGATATCTGTAAAAAAGATACTTTTGTATTCCCTCTTGATGAACTTTAATGTAGTAATGCAGTGAAAAGGTGCTTTTAAAGTTTCCCTATTATGGATTTTTGAAGATGACCTTCCATGCAGTGCGTAACATAGCTTTAAGTGAATGAAAACATCCAGCAAAGTTTTAATTCAGAAAGTTCTCTGTATATAAAGTTATTGTCTCTTAAAAGAAAGAGTCGACTTGGAATCATTGAACCGAGTCGTTTTTTATAACCTATAATAGGGGCATTTAAACTCGCATGAGATGAAGAATCCAGTATTAGTAGCCTTATAATGAAATCATATGGCCTGTATCTTTATCTCAGTAACTCTCCTGCCCTTCATTCGTTTGTTTCTGTTGAACTTTTAATTTAAGGGTGGTAAAGAGTGTGGAAGGCTGTTGGTGTCTTTGTGCCCATCTGCTTACAATTGTGTCTGATTGACACATCTGTCTACTCTTCAGCTATTACCCCTCCTCTTCCATGCTTATTTTCCTTATTTTCTCTTCACTCTTTCACGTCCTCTAGTACAGTGATTCCCAACCAGGGCTAAGTGTGCCCAGGGGATATTTAAGTAGATTTCAGAGGGTAACATTTTCATTTTGCTTTGTTAAAGAGACAGTTCACTCAAAAATGGAAACTCTGTCATCATTTGTTCATGCCTTTCTAAATAGGACTTTTACTTCTGCAGAACACAAAGGACATTCTAAGAATGCTGGTAACTAAATGACATTGGCTCATTCAAACAACAAATGAACAGAAAATGAAAAGTCGTTCCAGTTTGGAATTGCATGATGGTAAATAATGACTTTCTCTTTAAACTTGTTAAACAGACAAATAATAAAGTAATGAGTAATTTCTTTTTAAGGAAATATTTTGTGTATGTCATTTAATGTAGGTAATTTTACACGGTGTGTATAATATTTAGAATTTTATACACTCTCTAAAAAATAAAGGTACAAAAGCTGTCACTGGTTCAGGACTTCTTTAGAAGGTATACATTTGTACCTAAAAGTCCATATTGGTACCATTTTAGTCCCTAGAGTGTCAGTGTTTTTCTGAGAGTGCAGAAAAACAATTTATCAGAAAACAATCAATCAGAAATCTCTGGTGATTTTAACAATGAATTACACAGAATCAGCAAATGACGCAAAAATAATAGAATTGTTGACGTCGGAGATTAATAGTTTATTTCTTTTAAAACATACTGCAATAATCTTCGCTTTATTTAAAGTTAGTGGAGTTAAAAAAAAAAACTTTTTAATATACTCTTTAATTTTAGTATTTTAACATTTTTGTATTTATGATGTGCAGAGCATTCATCAGATCTAGCCGTATGGATGCATTGGTCAGTCATTGCTAATGTATTCAGTGACAAAAACATTGTCTAATAAAAGAGATAAAGTGAGTAATGTTTGTCTGGACATGTGATCTCAATATGGCGGCCCCCATGAGGTGACCCTCTCCACGTAATATGAAACTGCTGTTATCGTCTCATGTGAGGGTACTTGATTTTATTTACAAATACTGAAAAGTACATCTTGTTTTCTTTTTGAATGAGCGAATTAATAAGGATAAGCATTATTAATGACATTCAGTGCAGTGTCACCGAGCAGAGAGTTCAAGTCTATTCTAGTGAATCTTGAATCTGAAAACAAGCAGGTTTCGAAATGTTTGTGTTGAGTCGGAGTACGACGACGAGGGCTTCACATTGAGACATGATTTTAACGGCCCACAACTTGAGAACTCTTACCCCTCAGTTTGGGGTCTGGGATTCATTGTTCCTTAATCCTCCTCCTCCCCCACCACCCTCACATAACCCTTTTTTTTCCTTCTCTCTCTCTCTCTCTCCTTTTGCGGCCCCTGACCCTCCGTTTCTCTCTTTCTCTGCCTACTGCTATAGAAGCCAGATGAGAGCACGAATACCGTCCCACCCTACCCCCCTTCCCTTCTCACTTTTCTCGTCCCCCTCTCCGTGTGTTTTTTTTTCACTCCCTGAGAGCTATACAAGTAACAGAGATGGAGAGAAAGAGCGAAAGGAAGAAAGGGAAAGCTCTTGTATACCATAGGCCTCCCAATAATCCGCACACATGTGTATGTTCACATGACTCACCAGTGTTGGAAAGCGTCTAGGTAAAACTAGCAAGGCAACTAGTTTAAAGGTGATGTGTTTTTCATTTCTAAAACATTTCAGAATATTGTGGAGGGCCAGTTCAGCCAACAGTGTGAGACTGAAGCGGGACTATCCTTTATTGACCAATGGCAGGTGAGGGAGTATTTGTGGAAACCTGTTTAAAAACAGTCATTATTTTTTCATTTGGTGATGCTAGAAGAACAGAAATAGTTTGCATGACAAAGCAGAAAGAAAGCACTGTTTACGTCTTTCAACCACAAAACTTCTTTGTAATCAATTGTGAAATTTATTAGAAATTTCTATGTGTGCCTTCAGCGAGTTGATTTGTTCGGATGATTTATTGAGGCAGTCTCACTCTATATTTAGTACTGTTATAAGAGGTTTGATTCATTTTAGTGAGTCTTTTAGTGAGCTCTTTCAAAGAGTACTTAGTTCTCAGTTAAGCACTTCTTTTTTTTTTTTAGATAACTAAGACAACTAATACATTGTTAGTTATCTAAATTGTTAGTTATCTAAATATCGCTGTTTAAAACAACTGTTTTTAAAACAAATATTCATAATTAGTCAGTGTGTATCATGTATTAACTGGGTGGATTAAAAGTGTCTAATTAAAATGTTTTCCCTTCACACCTTCAGTGTGAATGACACAGAACAGTTTTAGTATAATCTAGTAATTTAGTAATAACAGTTAAACATTTAATTAATTACATGCATTAATGGTCCTAATGTTAATATATATTTGTGTGATGCTGTCAACTTAACTGATATCCTTACTGTCCGGCTTATGTAGTACCCTTCTTTATATAGCTCCATTTTTTTTTCTAAGTAGCATGTGGTGTATCTTTTTTTGCCCAAAGCTAAACTTGACTGCAGTTGAACTACCTGAAATTCGAAGTTTCTTGTAAGACACTTTCAAAGTAGCTTCCCTACAGCTGATTCTCACGTTTCGAGATAGTAAGATACACAAGTTGTTGAATGACGTTGTCAGGCTCGACAGTGACTGGTAAGTGAGGGCTTGAGTCTCAGCAAGAGAAGCGAGTTGTTAACACACTCGTGTGTGTCTGTGTGCGCACTATGAAGGGGGATGGCTGCCTTGTTTGTAGCTTGTCAGCAATTGCCTGAGACAAGCTTCCCCTGCATGTGTGAAAGCTGCTTGGCTTGAATGCCTGGACCGTACCAAGTGGCGTCAAAAGCGAAGGGGGGGACAGAGGTGAGAAAAAACGATCAGACTGGAGACAATAGGCCCCTGAAGTGTTCCCCCCAAGTTGCTTTGATGTTGTCCTAGTGTCTAGATGCTGAAGGGGACCGGGGACTGCAGGGAAGAGCAGCCCTTTGTGTGGATGTGTGTGCACTTTTTGGGCCAGCACGGACAAAAGGGAGGGGTACAAAAGCCTGGAGAGAAATAAGAGAAGAAACAAATGATGAAAACCCAAATGATCCCGAACGTGTTTTTGTATGGCCGCTGTGTGTGAGAGGGCACACAGAAAGGGAGAAAAGCGAGAGAAATAGGAGGAGACGCTCGTACGCTGGGGCTGATAGAGTGACAGAGAAAGAGAGGGGGTGAGTACACTGTATCTTCTTCTTCAGCACCAGATCACTCTCTCTTTTTATTTGACCTTTTCTTACTTTATCTCTCTCTTTTGTTGGAGGGGGGTGGGTGTGTGCGAAAAATGAGTAGACCCAGAGTTGGAGCCGAAGTTGGGGCTGCGAACGGCATGCTGTTATTATTGTGGTTATTCCTGGCTAGGTGAGCGTGGGTAAAAACGGTCGCTACTATTACGCTCCGTTATTCTTAGTGCTTGAAAAGATATAGGGGTGTATGGAAAGGGCAGGGGTGATGATGGGGGAGTGGATGGTTTGGAATGTGTCATTGGATAGTCTGGATGAGTTGCCCTCCGTGCCAGTGTAAACCTCCTCTGCTCTCGTTATTGTCTTGTTTTCAGGAGCGGGTTCATCTGTGTGTGTGTGTGTGTGTGTGTGTGATAGCTGCAGAGCAACAAGAGCTTTTCTCTTTCTGTGTGTCAGGATTGTCACTCTCGGCTGCGGGTGAATTGTGCAATGATTGGAGACGTGTGTGTGTGTGTGTGTTTGGGGGGCGGTTCTATTCTGCCTGGGGGGGTTTCTCAGTCTGTGCCCTCCATGGTGGTAGCAGACTGCTTTACACTACCAGCTGTTCCGAAAACCTGCAGTGATTTTCTCTTTCTTTCTGCCTGTCTCTCATGCTAAAGGTTATCCGATCGTCTCTGGTGTCACTCAAACATGCAGTTTCCATTGCTGTTGGATGTGTGTAAACCAGCTGCTGGGGCCGAAGACAAAACTATTTATGTATTTATTTGAGTTATGAGCGCTACTGTTCCCATGTTATCTTGTATTTCATAGATTCTGCCTTCACTTGTCTTTAATTGGAAGATGCTACTTAACCCAGCACTGCTTAAGTTGTGTTTATGAGCATGTCCTGTTCATGCACATTTAAAGTAAAAGTAATGTGTATGACCAGAATTGCAAGATATTGAAATGTTTTTTTTAATTGTCTACCATAGTATGTCAACATGTCATATTCAGAATATAGGTGGCAATATTTGGTCAAACTTTATAGGTCAACTAATATAAAGCAGGACCCAATATTTTTATATAAATATGCAGACCATGTCTTATACCACTTTTTTTAAAATGCTTTTCTTATAAAAAATCTTATTATAAAAATTGGATTCTAAATTCTGATTGGTTGAGCCATGCTCAAACCGACTATAAAGTTGTATCTATAAAGTATATTATGATATTTTGCTTGGTTACCATAAACAGTTAGGTAACAGAACAGTTAGAACTATTTTTTGAAAGTAGTTAACTTTAACAGTATCGTTGTTGCTAATATTTTCTAAAGCATTGTTATCTAACTCGCTTCCTAATCTAATTCTTTAATAAATGTGGAATTGTAGGTTAGAAATATGGTTGGCTCTTTTATGAATAGCTTTTGTTTTATCTTGCTTTGGATAATAACAGCTTTTAAATGCATACATGTAAACATAAAAAACAAGGCCATGTTGCAGTGTTTTTTCATGGTTCAGGTGATTTTTACCTTGAAAAGACCACTGCTCTTGTTGTATTGCTGTAGTTGAGGAGCACTAGAATCCTTTCAGTGGGTCTTTTATATATAAATAGCTGGAGTTTTATAAATGATGTAATACTGAATAGTTCATGTTAAAATATTTACAGATATACAGTTTAATAGATTTTTATAGTGTTTGAGATGGAACACAGGAACATGAAAATAGTGTTTTATTTGATGTGGGCTTAATGGTTATATGTCCCCTGAGTTTAATAGCAATTACACGCAAACTGAGAGTCAAGTGGAATAAAAATTACAGTGGTTTGCAAACGCTCATTAATCATGTTTTAAAAGCATCACACATGCCAATAAGAGAATGTAAATGTATCCTGCCATTTGGATGCAGAAGCTTCACTGACCTACCTTTTTTGTTTTGTGCTTGGCAGCGAGAGGTTGTGACAGAGGGCATGAGAAAGTTAAAGAGCACAGGGTCAGCTGTGCCAATGCCATCTTACATTGAACTCAGTCTGACATGAAATATTCCAACCATAATGTGGAAGGAAACAGGGCTGTGAGGGTCTATTCAATAAGACATCCAACAGTCTAACAAGGTCTAGCTAGTCTCCTTGCCAGGCCAAGCTGGTGTGGTTTATGATGGTTTAGTTGATCAACCATCTGGTCTAGCCAAACCAAATTTAAAGGAATAGTTCACCCAAAAATGTAAATTTGGTCATCATTTCCTCACCCTCAAGTAGTTCCAAACCTGTATGAATTTCTGCCGAACACAAAAGAAGATTCTTAAAGGGGTCTTACGGTGGTACATGCACTTTTTTCAAGCTGTTTGGACTGTAATGTGTGTTGGGAGTGTGTGTACACAACCATCCTACAATGAGACAGATCCACAAGTATTTTTATCAAATTAAAAGAAGAATAAGTTGCCCCTTCTCAAATTCAAATTTTATTTGTCACATACATACACAGTACGACATGAAGTGAAATATATTGCACGACTGCTCCAGCAAATTGACACATTTAAGGAAAACAATTAAGAAAAAGTAAAACAGCAAAATAGAAGTAGAATATAAAAAAATAAGTCATCAGACCGAGACGCAGAGACAAGCAAGACTCCTAAGAGATTGAGGTGTTTTGTTGTTGAATGTATTAATGAACAGAGCAGTAGTGATTTACTCCCACATCTGAGTGACTGAAGGCAGAAGATTAACGTTAGGTTTGGTTCTGAAGGGAAACGCCCCCTTGATCAACCGAAATGCGTTCGCGAAAATCATTAATGATCCAGCCTCACCTACAGAAGCAGTGAGTATGTCTTTTAATAAATCTTTGCAAACTGCCTTTCCTAATAATGCACTAATTAACAAGTTTTACTATGAATATGGCTAAAAAAAGGTCCTCTGAGAGCGTCCGGAAAAGAGGGGTGGAGTCAGCGGAGCTCGTGAAGATTTAAAGGGGAAGTACACAGAACAGAGTGATTTTTAAAGAGCTGTTTATGACAGGGGAAAATGAGCGTTTCTTTGAGAAACTTTAAAACAAACTATATTACAAACTTTCCATTAAGACCCTAAATAATCATATTCGTTTATATAAAGGGGTTTGTATGACCCCTTTAAAAAAGTTTGTAACCAGGCTGTTTTGGGTCACCATTGACTTTCATCAGCAGAACAAAGAAATTCATAGAGGTGAGTAAATGATGACAGAATGTACATTTCTTTAAAAAGCGCTCTAAAACCCTATAAAAGCAGCCTGACTAGGCCTCTAAATGTTATTTTCAGTTTAGTTTCAGTTTTCAGTTTAATGTTTGATATGGAATATCACAAGAATAAGGAGGTGACAAGATTTAGTTTTTGTGTTGGCCCTAAAACAATCTTTTTTTAGGGCAATCAAATACCGTTGTCCATTTAAAGTCTAAACGGAAGTGTATGAACATAAGGCTGTGAGGGATAGAAGTCAGTTCTGTATTACCTTTACGGGTGTAGTCTGGTTTAACTAGTCTTTCTGCCTGGCCCTGCTGTTGCTGGAAGACCAACTTAGAACAGCTTACTGTATCCTTCACAGCCTAATTTGTGTTTTTGCATCAAATGAAATAAGACTAAATACTACGTTGCAAGCCTCCATAGGTAGATCCATCCACGTGCATTTCCGATAAATAACAAGAGGGAGGAAGATTGTAGGACTTGGACTGAAAAATGGAAGGAATAAGAGGCCTTGGAGATCTGCTACCGAAGGAGGAGAAGTAGAAACGAAGGGAGGGGTTGGGATTTGATCAGTAGTATGGAGGGATGTGCCTCCAGAGAGAGAACCAAAGGAAATAAATGGATTTATTTTTCACAGTTGTCAAATATCCAATGCATAAATTACGTGTGTGTTAAGGGGACGGCCAATAACTCACAGCAAACATAAAACACATTTAGTTAGATGACAGTTTAGTTAATTCTGGGATGCACGTCTGCATGGTCATAATTGTTTCATTATTTCATTGGACACGAGGCGCATCTCGGTCAGCAGGGATTTTCGAGCTGTAAAAAAAGGAGAAAGATTTCGAATCGCTCTTTTGAAAAGCATCCCTCTTTTGAGCGCTTTCGCCTCAATGTATCCTCCGCTTTAATATCTTTTTGAATAGGTGGAAATGTGCGGACCAGCCTTGTGTGCCTAGCCGCAGAGATGATTGCAAATTCATTTAGAGGTGCCTATCACACAAAGATGCGGGGATGGAGGGGGTGGGGTGTGGAGAGATGATGCCTTGGGTTTTTTAAAGCACATTTGTATTCATGTCATGGAGGAGGAGAACGAAGAGAAACGAGAGAGGAGGCGGCTACCTTAGCGTGACAGACGTTAGGAGGAGGCTAGCCAGATTAGCATGACAGGCGCTAGCAGAATGCCAAACGTCTGGTTCAGGTCGAGTGCTGATGTCACAACCGACCGTTCGCCGATGTAAAGTGGAGCAAATCTGCTCAGAACACTGTGTCAGAACTGTGACGTGAATAATTCAGTCAGAGCTGGGCGCTGTCACCGGCTAGCTGTGGCGTTCGTGCTTTTTTTTTGGGACCGGACTTTTTTGAACGCACTTCAGTAGTGTCGAGTAGCATCATCGGGCCGGTTTACCGCAACGTGCAGTCGCAGAACTGCATTTTGGGAGCGTGTATGTTTGTTATGGGCGTTGTGGGTGTTCGGGTATGTGTGTATGAGCTCAGTATGAGAGAAGGCAAGAGAGATGTTGTTTATTGTGGTTTGGATGCTCTGGTCACAGCATCCTCGTACTTCTAACGAGTATTCTGTCTGTCTGTCTCTGTCTCTCTCTCTCAGCTTCCCCCACAGCCTCCTGTAAATCACAGCTTTCGCTACGCTCCACTAGTGACACAGGACATGCTCGCACACTCCAACGACTGATTACATCAGGCGACACGCACACACACACACACACACACAGTGAAACCAAACTACTGATTTAAGGAGGAGAAAGCATCAAGTCTTTTTCTCTGTCTGTCTGTCTCTATAAATGTTCCTCTCTCATTTTCTTCTGCCTGTTTCTTAGTACTCTTGCTATCAGTCTCGCTCACTCTCTCTCTCTCCTTTTCTCTTTTCCCCCTTGTCTGTCTCGATTTCTCTCTCTCTCTCTTTTCCTACTTCTTTGGGGTCTCTTTCCCTCTCTGCCCGTCTCACTTTCTTTCATCCTCTGTATTTTCCTTTCCTTCTCTTTTCCTCTCTCTCTGCCTATTTTCTCCGCTGTTAGTATCAATTTTCTTTTCTAATTTTACCCCCTCAGCCTGTCTCACTCTCTTCTGCCCACTCTATTGTCCTTTCCTGTCTGTCTCTCTTTCGTTTCCTCCCCGTCGGTCTCAATTTCTTTCTCCCTCTTTCCTATTGTCTCACTCTCATTTCCCCTCCCTGCCTGTCTTTCTTTCACCCTCTCGATTTCCTTTCCTTTCTGTCTCATGCTTGTTACCTCCCTGTCTGTCTCATTCATGTTTTCCTTCGCTTTCCTTGTTATTCCTTTCCAGCTGTCTCACCCTCATTTTTCCTTTCTGACTGTCTCACTCTTTTACCGTTTTTTCCTGTCTGTCTCTGTCTGAATGTCTTTCTTCCACTCTTTTCCTCCCCTGCTGTCTCATTCTCATTTCACCTACCTGTCTATCTTTTTTTTTCGCTCTCTTAATTTTCCTTACCTTTCTGTCTCATGCTTGTGTCCTCCCCAACTTCCTTACTAATCTTCCCCCCTCCTTGTTTGCCTCACTTTTTTCAGCCTCTCTATTTTATTTCCCGCCTGTCTCTCTTTCATTTCCTCCCTGTCTATCTCACTCTTGTTTTCCTTCTCTGCCTGTCTCACTCTCATCTTTCCCTTCCTGTTTCACTTTCAGCTCGTTGTCTCTCCCCTTCCTCATTGTCTGTCTTCGTCTAACTCTGATTTGTCTCTCTCACCGTCTCCGTCTCTCCCTCCGTTGTCCCTTTCATCTCCCTCTCTACCTGTCTGTCTCATCCTCCCCATCCCTCCCTGTGTATCCTCCTCTCTCCTTTCTTCCCCATCCCACTCTCATTTTCCCTGTCAATTTCCCCCCCTCTTTACCTCCTTGCTTCTCTCTCTTCCTTCTGTCATTTTCCCCCTCTTTGATTGTCTCACTCTCATTTTCCCTCCCTCTCTGTCTCACTCTTGTTTTCTCCCCCGTCTATCTCCCACTTATTCTCGCTTTCTCTTTCTTTTCCTGTCAGTCTCCCTCTTTAGCTCCTTGTCGTCCTCCCTCCCTGCCCGTCTCACTCCCTCTCTCTTTTCCATCCCTGTCTCTCTGGCTCTGCCGCCCACACTGGGCTCATCATTGATGCGTTTAGCAGCACTGCTGAGCAAGAGACGCAGGCCATCGATTGGCTGCGTAATCGACATGGATTTTTGCCCAAAGTGGTGAAAAATATGCCATGGCTATAGCCAAGCAATTTCTCCAGGCTTCTCCAGCCAGGAAGGAAAAAGACCCCAGCAGCTCTATAATTGATATGGAGATCAATTTTTCTGCTTTGGACTGTACAGTCTTTCACTGACCGGCCCAGTCAACCATGCGGCTTGTGGCTTCTTTCGTAATGGAAGGCATATGAAATGGTGGGAAGAGGAAGAGGAGAGACAGATATTTGAAGGGGGTCACACATTCTAGTGACATTGTGGCTGATCCCTATATATGCTGCTTGTGTTTATGCTCCAGAGGTTTGGATGACGGGGGACCTGTTTTCATTAGCGTGTGCCAACCAACCGTCCTGTGAATGGCACATGCTGGCAACACTCTTAGCTAGTCCCTGGTGTTCATACCTCTCTCTTTTTCCTTCTCTTTCCCTCACTTTTTCCTTAATAACTTCACCATCTGTCTCTGAGACTGGAGAAGTCATTCAGGTCCAGTTTTAGGAGAAACAAGCCTTGTCCTGAGTGTCTGCATCTTTCCATTAGGACCAGAGGCCCTCTGCATCAAGCCAGACATGCTGCATTGGCTGCCATCTTGGCTCAAGTCACGGCCACTCCACCTGGAGCCATTTTGGCTCCTGTTACAGTAGTCAGACCAGAACATCCAAACATAAGTACTCAAATCCAAAGGTCTGGGATATTACTACTCAGTGCTTTGCACCAATTGGCAGAGGGCTCCCTCAAGGACCAATGACATCAGGTGATTGGAGGTGGAGAGCCATCTTGGTTCCCGTCTCGGTGGTTAAACCTGCGACCATTTTGGAACCTGTTTGGAAACAACTGATGCTCATTGGGATTTCAATATTGAACAGTACAAAACTAACAAATTCCCAATATGTGTGTGTGTGTTAACAGTACAGACTTGTTTCACAAAGAAAAGGCAGACTGATGTTCCCTAGAAGGAAGAGATGAGAAAGAAACTAGTTTAGGGATGGTGAGGGAGAGAAAATTTGAGAAAAAAAGAGATCACTTTTCTTTTAAGCAGATCACCTCCCTGGACCGCTGAGTGAAAAGTGTTGTTGCCATGGTGTCGCTGGTTGCACGTTTCTGCGGACACTGTGTAATCATCAGCGATATGCCAACACCTCCACCTTCCCTTCCCCTCACATCTCTTTTCCTTTTTCTCCCTCTTTTCTTCTCTAAATCTACCTCTCTATGCGTCCTTACATTCCTTCCGATATAAACAACATGAAATCAAAACTGACTCACTTCTTAATCTTGTACCTTCTTAATCAATGTCTCTGGTCTTCTTGTACATATTTTTTGTACATACTAAAATGTAAATCTGAGCAAAGGTGGCTGTGAAAATAAATTTGCATTGTTTATCTTTTGATCTTTCATTCAAAAAATTCAAACCTATCATTGTAAAACAATTAAAAATAGGGAGAAATTCTTGTGTTGAAATAAATGTTCACCAATCACGTCTGTGAACTTTTAGTCATTATTTAGGTAGCACACATATTCTGAATGCCTTTGGCAGAATTCAAATGAGCCATTTTAATCTAGATTATTTATTTTTTTTATCTATGCCCACCCCTAGAAAACATAAATAATATATTTATGATGTGCAGCAAAAGATACTTGAGCTTCAACAATTAGTGAAGTGGCTTTAAGAGAAGAGCAAGAGCAGTGAAAATTTCCATTTCCAGCATCAGGGAAATAATTAAGAACTTCCAATAAACATAAAATGTTAGGAAACTGCCATTTGCCATGGCTGTCCCAGTCCTCTGACATGAACCCTGCAGAAAATGAGTGAGGTGAACTAATAAGGAGAACCATCATGGAGCTGGTATTCTGAAGGGTCTGGAGTGATTCTGGATGAAGGAATGGTCTTTTTTCTCTTATTGGGTGTTTTCCAAACTCTTCAGGCATTACAGGAGAAAACTCAGAGCTGTTATCTTGGGAAAAGGAATAATTGGGTGCCAATAATTGTGGCAAACATGTATTGGAGAAAAACATTTATTTCAACATTTTCAAGTTTTTCTCCCCATTTTCAATTGTTTTACTGCAATGATAGGTTAGAATTCTGTGAATTTTGTGAATGAAAGATCAAAAGGTTAAACAATGCAGATTTATTTTCACAGCCACCTTTGCTCAGATTTACCAAGGGTGCCAATATTAGTGGAGGGAACTGTATTTAATTAAGTGTTATTATAATAGTAAGTACATGTAATATGTAACAAGGACACCTTAAAATAAAGTGTCAAAATGTTATTTAAGTAATTATGCTAATTAATTAATAATGAATAATAATATTTATTACAATATTTCACTGTTTAAGAGTTTGGGGTTGGAAAGTTTTTTTTAAATGTTTTTGAAAGAAGTCTCTTATGCTGCATTTATTTAATCAAAAACAGTAATTTTGTGATATATTATTTCAATGTAATATCGTATGCTGTTTGAAATTTGTGCACAAATGATACTTTTTTCTTCATTAACAGAAATGTCTTTGTTGCATCAATTCAATGCATCCGAATGTATGAAAAGTATTAACCTCTTCCAAATAATTTTTTTTAAAAGTTACTGCCCTGGAGATTTTAGCCATCTTGGACGCTGTATTGACCAACCTGCATTCAGCACCGAAAATCAATTTTATGCCTTTTTGCCTTTGAGCCACTCACTTTTCCTTCTGTACGCTTATTATTCTCTCCTCCTCTTCCTCCCTCTTTAGAAGTATCCTCACCATCTAAGAGAGACCCATCTTCTCAACAGATACTTGATTACAATCAACAGATTGCTTTAGTAGTATCAAACACTCATCAGTACGTAATACGTTAGAGTAAAAAGAGGGACCGGGACTTGAATGATAAAAGGCTCCTCTTAAACAGAGGGTTTGTGTTATTGCAATAGAACAAGGATCCCTCTATTGTCATCACAGATGCAAGCCGGTTTTGTGTAGACATACTTAAGCTCTAACGTCAAGGGCTTTTCTGAATGCTGAAGGTTTGTACATTTAGCCTTTCAAACCTGTAGTTTGCACAACATTGTTTAGCATTAGCATTGTTGATCAGATCTGTAATCTCAGTTATAGAAGTTCATTGACTGTATGTTTTTATATTACATTTAAAAACGCAGTCTATTTTAACCTCTACTTCCAAAATGAAAACAATGTTGATGCTTTTTAAGAGCCAGTGTTTAAAGTTTACTTTTTGACACTTTTTAATCACGTAAAGTATAGAGCAGAGTTATATATTTGACTGTGTGAAATTATCACAACTTTTTTCATGCACAGAAATTCTGTCTAAGTGGGTGTTTCTTGGTAAGAAAGCACTGCAAAGTGATGCAGACTTTTGCCAATAGCCAGAAGTCTGGCTATGTCTAACTATCAGGTCTGTGACTGGAAAGGCTTGCTGGGTTTCTGTGGATTTTGATGTCTCAATGTTGCATCAGTCTGAAACTACCTAAACAGGCCTATTAACAGTTTAATATTCTTCTCTGTAGACCTAAATGATACAGTATTACACAGTGTTGGTGAGTCATTATACATTTACAAAGGATCTCAGCTAGTTCAACTTAAAAAGGAAACATTTGCAGCTTCTTGTAGTCGAGTTTAGTGCGATTCAGGTACTTACTGAGCTTCCCAGAACAGACGCTGTGAATGAAAACCTGTCAGTTGCATTTTTTTTTTTTTTTATGACAAAGTGGCTAGAGTTGTGAAAGTTTGAAGTGCTGCCGTGACGTTCTTCAGTGTAACCAAAACACTGATAGACAGTGTTTAAAACACTGTTTTAAAGAGGTCCTAATGATAGTCAGCAGATACCTGTACATACTTCACTAAAATTAATCAAATTAGCAGAAATCTTGGCAAGAGAAAGAAACACTCAGTGGTTGGTGAACATTTGGTTCTGGTTCACGCTGTGTGTCGGTCTTTTCGCTTAAAGCGCCATTTTTACTTGCCGTGCTCAGCCACCATGCTTCTCCGGCGGTGACAGAAATCCAATTTCGACACGTCTCTAGGAAAGAATCCCTCCGGCTGACGAGAGCGATCGGAAGAGCTGGATGGTCTCCATTTCCCTTCGTCGTCATCTTTCTCCTCCTACTTCTTCTATGTACCTCTATTTCAGGGTTCACATTTTTCCAGAAAAGTATAGTTGCTGTACTTTTGATAGGCTGCTTGTGAGAGAACTGTATTTCGTATGGTTGAATGGCTTCACAGTTCACATTAAATTCAGTCCAAATACCGGATTCAGTGTGAATGGTTTTGAAAGCAAGTGATTTAAGGTTAAGGTTCAGTCCAGTTGGGAATCATCAGCGATAGACCAAATATGTCCAAAGCAACTGAGAACTGAATCAGATAATTAGAAATATAATCATTGGGTTACACTTTATTTTAAGGTGTCTATGTTACAGTGTAAGTACTGACTAATATTCATTTACTACTGGTACTTACAATATGTTTGAGATTAGGATTAGGGTTTGGTTTAGGGTTACTTGCATATAATTTATTGTTATTATAATAGTAAATACATGTAACATATGTACCAAAGAACACGTTACAATAAAGTTTTACCTATCATTTTATTTTATTTATTTGTTCATTTATTTAAATATTCAATTCTGCTTATTTTTGTTTCTGGTTTTGTTTTAGAAATATTTGTACATATACTCAATTATTTCAGGTAGCATTTTTTCATCTTGTATTTATAATTAGTTTGTCTTCGCTTTATTTCAAGTACCCAGAATGATTTTTAATATTTATGATTTTAATTCTGGCCTCACACAAAAGGCCAAAATTAAATATTAAATGTTTAACATGCTGTTTTTTTGGGACCAATGAGACTCCACTGAGGGCGGGGCTTATCTCAACCACATAGAAACCAAGTTATTGACAAAATGTATAATTTGTCAAAGTTGTGGTTATTTAGGATAAAATCTCAGTTTCCCATGAAATGTTTGGCACTTTATTGTGTCTTGTGAGGATGGCGTGTTAAATCAACCAAACTGAATTCACACCACTATTAGTGTGAACACAAATTAAGTGAGGGTAGGTTTTTCGGCGATGTTGCCGCAGCACCACGTGTGTGTTTTGCAGAAGGTCCCAAATCAGCACACACACACATGCTCACACCCTCTGATTAGTCACAGCAGCAGGGAAGCGACACTGCCATCCGTAGTATTATTTATTTATCTATTTCCATAATTTTGCTGCTCTGCTGGGGGAGTCTTCCACTTCCTCTGGTATTTGAGAAAGCATCACCGTTCCTCTCCTCAGTGCACAAAGAAATGCCGCACATTCGATACGCTTTGGATATTAGAAATGTGATTCTGAGAGAGCGAAAGACGGGGGAGGGGCAGATAGGTGGAGTGAACGAAAGAGAGGAAGAGAGTAAAAAAGATAAAAATGTAAATTTTCATCTTTAAGTCTGTCGGTTTTGGTTACGTGTGTGGTGGGGGTTGAGGATAGGGTGAGACTTTGCAGAAGAGATGCTGTCTCTCTCTCTTTGTGTGTGTGTGTGTGTGTGTGTCTTTCTCTCCCTTTGCGGTGCTCTGATGACAGAGGTGACTCATCAGGGGGCACGCTGCTCACATCTACAGACAGAGAGAAAGAAGAAAGAAGGGATGGGGAGGGGAGAGAGAGAGAGAGAAATATGGGGATGATATAGAGAGAAGGCGAGAGAGTGATGAATTCAGAGCAGTCTTGCTTGACTGCTAGCGTTTATTGGCCCATGGAAGCTTCGGGAAAGATGCTAATGACACTTCTCCCGTGAATGAGAGACACCGTGTGTGTGTGTGTGTGTTCACGTCTCGGTCGTGATTGCAACCCAACCCCCTTGATTTTAAACACTTTGCTCCTGTAAACACACTTCTGATCAGGGAGCTGCTCAGTAGTATATAGAACGCATATAAGAAATCTGCACCTCATAAATACAGTGCATTCATTTTAACTTCATAAAGATTTTTATAGATGTATTCAAGGTACGCACTGTAGTAGTTTATGGATTGTGGGAACAAAACCCTTGACCTTGGTGTTTTTGGTCTACTGTTTTAGCTTTAGAAGCAAAACAGTTTGTCAGACTTTGGATCTCAAAAACCTAGTGAGATGCCTACATATTAAGGCATAGGTATGTGTCCAAAACATACCATAATAAATCGCATCTAAGATAGTCAGTATAAATCAGTTTTAAAAAAAAATAATATTTATGTTTATGCTTAATGTTTAATATTAATGTGTGGTCACATAAGAGAACCCTTGATGTCATAAATGCCAATATTGTAGTGATGCATGAAGCCCTGCTCACACAGAACAGAAGTCAGCTTCAACGTCGCCAATTAACATGACCAACTTATGAGCAAAATCTGCTTGGGGAAGTTTTTCACCCTCGTGTGAAGCTGCCTATCACACAGATTCATACAGAAATGACTGTATTTGGCCACTCAGTTTATAAACTGAAGTTGATTCCTGGTTCTGCAGGTGCTCAAATTAAAGATCACATGCATCCAGCTCATTTCCATAATGACCAGCCTACCAAGAGCAGAGCAAATTATTTGCAACAAATTAGCAAAAGGGGTTAAGACTTTTTTGGGGGTGTTAAATAACGCTGCAAATACCAGTAAATTGACGACCGCTCATCACATAGCATGGTTTAAATAATCTCCTCCCATAAATGGATCTTTCTTCAAATGCATATAAAATAAGGTTAGTCACAAAAATTATTTCATCGCAATTATTTATTTTTTTTGGCCTCAAGTTTTTTAGCGCCATACTAATTGCTCAGCATGAGAAACAGTCCATTATTTGATTAAATTACAGCTGCAAAGTGTAAAATACAAATGCAAATGAGATTTGAACACTCTCAGAAATAAAGATACAAAAGCTGTCACTGGGTGGTACCTTCTCATAAGGTACACTTTTGTACTTAATAGGTTCAAATAAGTAAACTTTAAGTACAAATAAGTACCTTTTAAAGTACCAAAATGGACTCTAGAGAAGACTTTTAGTGACTAGTGATTTTCAGCTGTTCTTCAGAACTACCATATGGCCTCAAAAGACTCATGAAGAGTGGTATAGGCTACATTTCTGTAGCGTTTCTTCTACAATCTTAAAAATAAAGGTTCTTCGTTGGCACTGATGGTTCCATGCAGGGCCGTTACCACCACAAGCTCCCCTCCGATAATTAGAAATGGGCAAATTGTTACATTTACATCATTCATGTAATTTCAAAAACTGAATGTGAGAACACATTTAATGACATATTGGGCATAAAAATAAGGGTGAATGTGGGAATATTTCAAATATTATTTGCAAATAGGTCAAAATGGTTACTTGCCTAATAGAATTAGAACTAAAATTTCCATCGCCTGATCTATTTGTTAGCCTCGGTTCCATTTGGAACCTTTAATATCCATAGAACCTCTCCACTGCACACAAGTGTTAAAACATCAGAAAGGTGAGTAAATGACACCAGAGTTAAACCAGTTTCATAAACCAGCTCTCAGTGACAGTCATTTCATCATAATGACATCATAACACACCGTTCTTAGGTCTGATCGTGTACTGAGCTCCTTCACAATGTGATTCAGAGCAAAACCCGATCCACATCCAGCCATCGTCTTGATGAATATTCAGGCGGACAGTCAGGGAGAATGGATTTCTGAAACTCTTCTCAATATAGCGTTTGCAGACAAATACCTTTAGGACTCGTCTCCCATGGTAACAGTGGTATTATCTCGTCTGTGTGTGTGTATTTGTGTGAAAAACGACTGGCTAGGCTATTACACTCTGGCAATGTGAAGACCAGGTCTTTAGAACTGCCATTCACCGGGGTCTTATTTTTCAGCTCAATTATACCTGCAACACCAATCGGCCTTCACTGAGCAAACTTGCGTGTGTGTGTGGGTGGGTGTTTCTTGGTTATGCCAAGCTGTACGCTGTATATCCTGCGTAAGCATCAGATGGCATGCGTGTGAGCAGTGTACATTAGCCACCGTTTTGGAAACGTCTGTATTTTGTCGCCGATTTGCAAACACACCTTGCGGATTTATATTTAGCAGCTGTGTTTAGTGTGAATACACACTGGCAGATTCAAAATGAAACGGTGTTACAGTCATGTGCATGTGTGTGCTGTGATGCATGGCAGCAGTGCTTATGCTCAGTCTAGCACGTCACACCAGCATCTGTGCAGCTGTACTGGTGACTGCTCCTCTGAGAAACAGCACATACACACTATCATTCTGATATGAGCACTGCTTCTCTACCGCTTATTGGACAGCAAATGTTAGGGTGTGCCATGGGCGATTTAGACGTGTAACAGAGAGTGCAACAATAGAACAAAGGAAATATTATGAAATATGAGCTCAAAAAATGTCATTTCTCTATAGAAACGCCAAACTTGCAGATACATTTTCAGAGGAAGGCAGCGGCGTTTGCCTCTACTGAGCTTTGCTGTGGAATAGTTCATTCAAAAACAAAACATATTCTGTCAAATTTAGTCAACGTAATGTCGTTTCAAACCTGTACACGTTTCTTCTCCTGTGGAGCACTATGGAAGATATTTTGAAAATCACTGGGGTCCTGTTTTTCAACCCCACTGACTTTTATTTTAGGGACAAAAACTGTTTATTTGCTTTTTTGTTCAACAGATGAAAGTAAACAATATGTTTTTAGAAGAATGGCTATGTTTCCACCAAAAGTTGCGTATGAAACTTAAGCGCAAAATTTGAAATTTGAAAGAGAACAAATTAGTCACTTCCTGATTAACAGTAAGAGAAGACACTGTAAATAAACATTTTGGTATACAATAAATTCCGAACTTAAGAGCGTGCAGATAAAATGTGGTCATGTTACATTATTTTCAATTTCGGTCCATTGGTTGGTCCAGGTTTATACTGTCCCATTGTCGTTTTTTGTTGCACGTTAAGGATTTTTTTTAGTAAAAGTGTTTCCATTGTAGTTTCTGCATTTTCGCAAAAAATGTATCCAATTTATTTGAGCTCAGAAATTTGAGATACACTGCACGATTTTCAGATGTCATAGATGAAAGATGGCCATTGTTAAACAATCGTGGCCAATCAGAAATCAGCACGATTGTTTCACGACATCTGTGCGGCTGAACATCATGAGTGTGTTTCGTAGACGCATTCTATTTATGACGCGCTGACACAAATTGAAATGTTTTTTAACGGTCGCTTTATTGTGTCCAGTGTAGGCAGACTTTATCTGGCGCGGCGCTTGGTGTAGGCGTGGTGTTACAGAAGAACCAAAGGCCTTTCCGCTCCTTGAGTTCTCTCCATTTGCTGGAAAGCTGATACGATATTTACACAGGTCCTACTTCTTGCCATATCATTCCGCAGACATTTTCCTCTTTAGTTTTTTCGCTCTCCTCCACATCATTACTAGGTAAACCCCTTACTGCTGATTGACTTCAACTTTGTTTGGCTATGCTGACTCAGTTATCTAAAGCATTTTTTAAAAATTGCTTACTCTGCCTTTTAATGCGCTATACCAATATTCACATAAAAATAGGTGGATGGAAATATAGCTGATGTCTTAAACTGTGTGTACAATTATACATGTGTAGTACAATATTTTAAGAGTTAAATATGTGTCACACATCTTATGTTCTCAGAGCAAGTGCTTAACCCTGAGGCTTGCTGTAGTATGATTAACATAAATACTGGATGAAGCCAAGCTCGCGTTATCTAGCTCTGTTAATCTGACTTTAGAAAAAAAGGGAATGTATATGATATTTTAAAAATATGAATTATTGTTGAGTGAAATGGAACTTTTAATGTGCACGTAAGCACACTTATTGAGGCCCTAAAACATATGAGGGGCGTAATGCCGAAATACATTTCAGAAGTCCACCACAAGCCATTGGGATGTGTATATGTTTAATTTAGAGGCACATAAATAATCATAATCGCACAGGAACAGTCTTCCCGTCCTCTAAAGACAAACAGCTTCAGGGTTTCAGCGACAGAGAGAGAGAGAGCGAGAGAGAGAGAGATAAAAGGTCATTGAATGGCATTTCAGCACAGGGCTCAGCTAGCACCAGCACCTTAAGGCTCTCTGTTTTATCTGATGGAGATTAGTGGTGTCTGTGTGTGTGGTGTCCTTTTTCTTCAATCAGCGTTTGTGAAAATGCTGAGGAGAAATTGTGTAATTGTGTGAGAGAGAGAGACGCAGAATAAAGAGAAAGAGAGATTCAGAACGTAGGAGTGTGTGTTGATTTTGTTTTGGCGGTTGAAATTCAATGAATTTTAGAATGTATTTGTGTGTATATCTGTATGTGTCAGTGTTTTGTCACAACAAAACAGTTGTGCTTTACAAAAGACGTGTGTAATTTTTTGTGGATGCAGTATCAAAAAGAACTGAAAAATCAGATTCAACTGGTTTTCCACATATACTCCCTAGATTTCTATTGGTGAGGTAAACAGGTAGCCCCGCCTCTAAACTCACACCATTGGTTGATCCAGTGTTGCTATGTTGGGCTGGTTTGGGTGTTTAAATAAACACCACAGAGCTACACTTTTGAATATGAATATGCAAATTGATGTATGACGTCATCTAGCGACATCTAGGGACTTTTCAAGCTGGATTTAGCTACTTTCGATTGAAAAAAGTTGGCTTTTTGAAGAACGTTGGTAACCAAACTGTTAATGGCAGCCATTGACGTCCATATTGTGTTTTTTTTTCATACTGTGGAAGTCAGTGGTTACCATCTAGTTGACGGTAACCACTATTCTTCAAAATATCTTCTTTTGGGTTTAAGAAAAGAAGGTTTGTACATGATGACAGAATTTTCATTTCTAGATGAACCACCCCCCTTAAGCAGCCATGAGATTTTATTTCATAGTGCAGACTTTTATTGATATTGCAAAAAAACAATACAGCGCATATTTAGTCACTGTACAACAATAGTTATTATATTTTAATTATTGGAAAGGGTAGGTTTAGGGTTGAAGACATTAAAAAAACACAATTTAATAGGTAGACAATTAATTTCTTGTTAGAGCTGTATTCTTTCTAGCCACAACCAGAACCTGCAGGCTTGTTTTCTGCATGGATTATTAAGTAAAAAATAATTTACTTGGATTTTGAATTTACACTTTCAAAGTCCTAATGAAAGTCAGGAACCTTTATGAAGCAACAAGCATAAAAATGTGAGATGTGTATATATAATAATATATATTCTCAAATATTCTCAGGCTTACCTAATCTACGTGGACAACTGATGTATTCTTTTTTGGAAAGTGTATGGTAAAAATCTGCAGAATCTGTGGGATAGATTTAGATATGGTAAATGGAGTACAGCACTCTTATTGGTCACTGAAAACATTATCAGATTGGCCACATGTTTGCTAAATAAGCACACAAGGGGTGGAGGATATGTAAAGCCTTATAAATTACACAAAGTCTGTGGAAATCTGCAGTGCTTAGGCAGGAAGCGCACCTGTCCGTGACTACATTTAGTTGATAATGGGACTCAGGGTATAAATAAAGACCTCATGCCTGGTTCAGTTCAGCTTTACACCCTTCTCTGCTTTCTTTCCATGTACACACACACACACACACACACACACACACACTTTCCTTTCATTAGTCTTTCTGTCCTAACATGCATGTTTGTACGGATGCATGTGAATGTACACGCACTCATGCACACGTTCTTTCATCAGCCCCAACACACACACACACACACACACACACATTTCTGTGTTTTTTTTAACCCGCACAACAACAACACCACACACATACACTGTCCCGATAGCCCCGAACACACACACACCTTGGCTTGGATAAATAAAGGAAGACAAAGCATTTTTTGAGAGCAGCTCAGTGCAGTATGGCAGTGCAATCAATACCGCTTCCACAGTAGCTAAAAAGCCCTCAGTTGTCTCCTTCTGTATTGGAGAATCAGCAGTCGTCATCAAAGACCGCCGCTTGTTTGCTCCCTCTCTCTCTTCAGCATTCCCCTCTCTTGATTTCTTCTGCTCACTCACTCTCACAAGAAAACGCAAAAGTAAATAATTTCCCCTCAGAAGTCGTTTAAACTCTGCAGGCTGTCGTTGTGCTGTCTGTTTCCCTCTATGCTAACACAGAGAATAGTCAAAGTTTAGCTCTCCCACAGAGACGAGTCTGCTCAGAAAAACACTTGAGTTGTTCTTCAATATTCCATTCAATATTATTCAATATTTGAGTTGAAGTCGCACAAAGTTCAATGAAAGGCTCACGGCTCTTTGTGATCACTGATTTACGACAAAGTCTCTTTACGGCTAATCAGTTTACTCGGCGGCCATCTTGGTAACGTCATTAGGCAGCTGTTTTCTATGTAGGTAGGCTATAGAAAATTATGTTTTAATGATATATTCTAAATCAGCAGAAAATTATTGAAAATAAAATTATTTTATATAGAGAATTATGGTAAGCTGTATATTTATTTAACATTTACCAATGTTTGTCAGATTTGAAAAATGTTACAAAAAACAAAAGGTTTTCTGTGTTAAGCTAAATGTACAGCATGTTAGCTTTAGCTTAGCACATAGCTGCTTTAGCTGAAATCACACACCTTTTGTTTCTAAACACCATAAAAAAAATAGTGGATTTTTTTTTTATTGAAAGCTATTTTGTCTCCTTTGAAAACTTAAACAGCTTGATATAGATATGGATTTTGCTTACATAATATATGGATGTGCACTGTGTATATGTATTATATAAAATCACACATACAGCTTTTGTTTAAAAAATATTTACATGTATGTATATATATATATATATATATATATATATATATACAGTGCCCTCCATTAATATTGGCACCCTTGGTAAATATGAGCAAAGGTGGCTGTGAAAATAAATCTGCATTGTTTATCCTTTTTATCTTTCATTAAGAAAATTCTAACCTATCATCCCAAACAACATGTGCTGATGTAGAGGCTGTTTGACTATTTTTTTAAAGGTTTTCTGACCCTGAGACTCAACTATTTTCTGCAATTCTTCAGCTGTGGTCCTTGAAGAGTCTTTAGCCACTCAAACTCTCCTCCTCACCGTGTATTTAGGATGATAGAGACACACATCCTCTTCCAGGCAGCTTCCTAACATTTTATGTTGATTGGAAATTCTTAATTATTTCCCTGATGCTGGAAATGGACATTTTCACTGCTCTTGGTCCTTTTCATAAATCCACTTCACTAATTGTTGAAGCTCAAGTATCTTTTGCTGCACATCATAAATATATTCTTAGTTTTTTTCTCATTGTGTTGATGATTGAGGGATTTTGGGCTTTGTTTTCCTTCCTATATATAAATTTCTGTAAAACAAGAAACCATGGCTGGATTATTTCATGTTAATCACCCTGGAGTGCTCAAAACTCTGAATATGAATGTGAATATACTTCAGAGATATTTTACTCATAAAAAATTCTGGGGGTGCCAATAATTGTGGCCAACAAGAATTGGAGAAAAACATTTATTTCACAATCAGATTTTCTCCCCATTTTCAATGAAAGATCAAAAGGATAAACAATTTATTTTCATAGCCACCTTTGCTCAGATTTACCAAGGGTGCCAATATTAGTGGAGGGAACTGTAATTGCTATTATATATACACATATATTTAAACTATAAACATACACATTTTTCTTAAATATATAGATGCAAGTGTTTATACATAATAAATATACCCAATACAAACACATTATGTGAATAAAAACTTTTTTTTAAATGCAATTAATCGTTTGACAGGACTATATATATATATATATATATATATATATAATATAAATAAATTTGTTTTAACTATGTTGTTGTGGTGACTGACCAATCAGAATCGAGTATTCCACAGTACATTCACATATATGATGTACACAAACCTTTTATTTTGAATCTGATTAATCACAAATAAATGTTATCCAGTACAATTATTTTTTAAATTACCTTTTTTTTGGTGTATAAAAGTTTTTGGTGTATTGTACTTTCAAAGGGAGGCACATCTTCTGGGTTTCATTCGAAATATCTCCAAGTGTTTTGAGGATGAAGAAAAGTTTTCTGTATTTAGGACATGAGGATGGGTTAATGATGACAGAATATTGTTGTCTGAGTCAACTATCCCTTTAAATATGAACAAAAAACCATCCCAGGAACCTTTCAGATGAAACTGAACTACTCACGACCTCTCGGTGCGTATAGAAATCCGAACACTGACCCGTACCTGCGGGTTAGCCATTTTCTTCCTCGCATACGATAATCAGTAAAATCACACTCAGCAGTTAATCATGCAAACATCATTAATAGAGACGGCTTTTCCTGTGAGTTATTGATCTGTACCGTGCGGTTAATGAAAAACAGCAAGCGTGTGCTGATCATGCTAATCCGGGCAGCCCATAATCCCCCCCTAGATTAAAGGCCAGTCAATCTGATGGAGTCAATGCTGAGAGGTCACCAGTAATGGAGGTGTGTGTGTGTAAAATACTGAAAGAGATCAGAAAGTTCACACCACAAATAATAATTCTGTCATCATCTACTCACCCTCATGTTCTTCATGTAAGCCTGTATGAATTTCTTCCACCAAAGCAGTTACTATTAAACTCAATGGGCCGGTTTCCCGGATAGGGATTAGATTAAGCCAGGACTAGACCTTTGCTAATTTAGGACATTTAAGAATTTTT
>JAUMHI010000033.1:21598752-21631485 GCA_032359435.1 Enteromius unitaeniatus
AGGGTGCTTCTACTAAATACTGAGCAAAGGGTCTGAATACTTAGGACCATGTGATATTTCAGTTTTTCTTTTTTAATGACTGTGAATGTGTTTTTCTGTCAATATGGGGTGCTGTGTGTACATTAATGAGAAAAAATGAACTTAAATGATTTTAGCAAATGGCTGCAATATAACAAAGATTGAAAAATTTAAGGGGGTCTGAATACTTTACGTTCCAATTGTATGTATAAATACATATACATACAGCATATATTTAAAACAAAGTTCAGATAATTTATATCATAACTATATTTTATATATAAACAAAACATATTCATGCATATGCATGTGTGTGTTTATATATATACATATATATATATATATATATATATGGTATATCTATTGTATATAATAAATATACAATAAACACATGCATTTTTTATGTGAACAAAGACTTTTATTTTGGATGCAACTTTGTGTGTGTATATATATATATATATATATATATTATTCATACCTGTTGCACTGACAGTGATAGATGAGTAATTGGTCAGGTCTTTGTTTCAATACATACAGTAAGAGGTTAATAACAATCCATATGAACTGACATACAGCCATAACATTTATGTTTTGAAAAAAAAGGCAGGGTAGGCAAAGTATCAGGAGGATCATAGTGTGTGTGTGTTAAATCACATAGCACACAAACGCGCTCTCTCGCTCTTTCTAACACACACATATATACTTTGGCAAGCAGTCAGGCGAGTTTACCGAGAGACTGTCCAGCAGCTTCTACCGGTGTGAGGAGGCAAAATCATTTCCAGTCCGTCTCTGCTGCTAGACTCGCTGAAGCGCTGTGTCTGTGTTACAGCCTCAAGCCACACACACAAACACACACACACAGAGTATCATGTGCACACCTCCGCAAGACACTAACACACACACACACACAAAACAAACACCCACACACTTGAAAACGCACACAATTTATCAAACTCCCACATTACCCTCCTTCTGCACTCTCCATTCATCCTGCCAACTTGGCTGCTTTCCTCCCGCTCTCTCGCTCTCTCTCTCCTTTCCTCCACCACTCCTTCCTTGTGCAACACCTTGTCAACAGTCTTCCTCTTTTGTGATCACTTACTCTTGCTAAGCACATCTGTACTTCATATGCTGAATGAGCTCTTATTCAGAAAGCACTTTCTGCTGATATGGCCTGTTTATTCTTTTTCACATGAGTGGAGAGATTGTTTGTAATATGGTTGTTAACAAGTGGGTTCTGTTTTACAGCCTCGCTCTCTCTCGCTTTATCTCTGTCTTCCTCTGTTTGTCTGTCTTGAGTGCGTCTTTCATTTCTTGTGCCCTGAAGTTGGGTGAATCGCACGAAAGCTGTCAAGAACGTGTCCGGGTCACATTTCACTTTAAAAACAATACATTTTAATTTGCTCAAAAGGAAATGGAGAGTTTTATTTGTCTTGCATCGCATCAGTTGAGCACTTTGAAAAATCTATAATGTGAAATCATTATATTTACAATTCAGATTACATTTAATTATTCATGTTTTACTGCCTTTATGCTTGTGAATAAATAATAAATACAAAATACTGTATTACAGTAATGAGAATCACTATTATCACTTATGGAAATTGCTAAATTAGTTTTAGGAATTATTATTTAGTTTTAATAATTACAAATAAACTAAATAAAATACTGTATTAATAAGAATAGCCACTGAGAATTAATAAATAAACAAATAAATAAATGAAGTGATGTATATTTTGAATACATTTTAAGAATAAAATAATTATAAATATAATAATTATGGTATTATAGTAATGAGAAAAACCACCTACAGTAATTGGAAATTACAACTAATATATATATATATATATATATATATATATAAATACATAAAAATAATAAAAATAAATAAATAAATCCAATTATTAATTCAATTAAGTGTTGAATATTTTGATTATATATTTAAAATATATGTCATACTGTATCATACCAATGAGAATAATCACTGAAAATAATGGAAATAAATAGGTATGTTTAAATATAAATAAAATTAATAAATTCAATAGTAAATGTAGGGCTGTATTTTTGCACTGCATTTTAGTCATAAAAATAATTACGAAATATATGCCATATATAATAATATGATATAATATGGCATAGTAATAATAATCACCATTGAGAATAATGTTAATAAATAACTACTAAGATAAATTTCTGTATATTTGGCTGTATATTGCAGGTATTGTTGTAATATCGTTTAAATTAAGATAAAATGCATGACTGAATAGATGGAAAAGTCAAGATGGAAATACTGGAAGGAACTGCCCGTTAAGATTTATATTCAGATGATTTCATGTAAATATCACAATGCAAAAATAACCTTGGCTTCACTTCCTATTTGTGAAACCTATTTTCCTTCTTTTGATTTTGTGGTGACTTAAGACATGTTTCTAAGAGGTTTCGTGAGATTGCGTGATACCCTAGAAATTAGAAAGCATAGTTGTGACCGCCAGTCATCCTACAGCGCTGAGAGAAAGCCAAAAAACAGAGAGTAAGCGAGTCACAGACAGACAGAGAGAGCAGCTGCAGACTGGGGGCCAGTATCAGGCTTCAGACCACTGGGCCTCAACATTCACACATATGTTCTTCCCATACAAATACATGCTTGAGTAAACTGTGCAACACACATAAACACTGGTCCTCCTGACGCCTCCCTCATACTGTCTCTCTCCATATTCATTACTCACCCCAGTCCCTGAAACTCCCCTCATCTCTCATGATTTCGCTCTCATTCACAGCTCCTCTCCCTTCCCCCATTTGCCCAGTGCTATTAGTGACAGGCCAAGATATAACCTGAACCACAGCAAAAAAATACAATTTAACTGTCTGCTTCACAAATATAGACCTACATCCCTTATTTCAGACTAGTCAAAAGTCAGATTTCCTCTCAAAATGGACGCCTTTACTTGTTTATGACAAACTACCATATTGATTTCAGATCATTATAATGGTTCTGCTTCAGTAAATTTAATGAGTTACTCCTTGAGCCCAAACTTTTGTGTCTGTGGAGAGAAGTGTGTTTGATAGAGCTGGTGCACAGAAGCTAAACGCTTAAAAGTTAGCGTGGCAAGAAATTCGTAGGGTATCTCATCTCATTGGGCGGCTTAATTGATTTCAGGTGTGAGGAAAAACATAGGCAAGCATGGTGGCTGGATTGTGGCTGACCGAGAGGGGAAACTCAGGGCCTGTGTTTTCTCACAACTAGCTTAAAATCTTACTAAAAGACCTAAACAGAGCTTAGATGAGATTCACAAATCAGTAATGTTTGTACGTTTACGCCACTGTCTTCCAGCGCAAAAAAAAGGGTTGATTGTATGAATTAATGGTTATAGCTTTTTATTCTAATTAAAAATCTAGCACTTTTAAAATCTCTTATTTTGTGGTGGATATATATATATTTAAATGTTACAAGACCTTGTTATTTAGACTAGGACAGAAGCAAGTGTTCAGATGGAGTACTTGAGTATTGCTTACTTATTTCCCTGCTGAGTGCTTTCTGCTGGTCTGAGATCTTCTTCATAGAACAGAGGCTGTATTGTCAGGACCTGTGACTCTTAAGAGAACGAGAGGACAGGAATGAACGGATAGAGAGTAAGAGAGTGTCCTGTTTTTTTTCCTCTCTTGCCAGCATCCATCTCTTGAGCGAGATAAATGGGGTCCAGACACTTAGGAATTTGAGGAATCTTATCTGGTGCCAAAAATAATTAAGGGAATTTTTATTTGTGGTTTTGGAATGTTAAAATGGAGACTGTTTCCTATTTCTATTCAAGTTTCCAGCCCGTTGTACAGTTGCCATGCAAAGAAAAAAAATAACATGCAGTGATAGTTGTTATAGAAATTTATATCATTATTCAATAAAAAAAAAACAACTTATTGTGCATCTCTATCAAACTAAAGTTGGGTTATTTTGATTAGGTTACAATGAAATAAAATAAAATACAGCTAACTAACACAATAAAACCAAAAATATTCTAACATCATAATTTGTATTTTTTTTTATTACAAAATACATAGTTATCTGTTTTTGTAAATTAACTCTCTCTCTCTCTCTCTCTATATATATATATATATATATATGCGTGTGTTTAAAGAAGTTTGCAAGTTTTTTTTTTGTCTGTTTTTACATTTTTGTCTTTTATGGTCACCAAGTCTTTGATCTAAAATACAGTTATAGTAAAATTGTGAGATGTAAAATGAATATTATAAATAACGGTTGCTCAGAAAGCATTTTTTTATTATTATTTATTTATTATTACTGCTTACTTTTTTGTGTAAGCTGTTATTTTTTTCATGACCTTTCATAAAAAGTCCAAAAGTGAACAGTTTCTTGGTTAATGGCTATTTTGATCAATACAGTGCATACTAGCTCACTACACTGATTTCTTATTTTTGCAGATGTGCGTTTCATTTGGGTGCAGACCTGTTTTTTAGAAAAAGTCTATGTGTAAACATATCAATCATGTTTTCCACATGAAAACATTTGCACACAGGTTTTATACACTCGAATATACACACGATTAGTGAATAAGACGCGTTCTGTGAATTCCGAGCTATTCGGCAGCCAATGCAGAAGCTGACAGTGTTGCGGTCATATTTCAGTCCAGACTTTAACGGTGACAGCGCATTGATTCTCTAACTAGCGAATGATGGATTGCAGTTACTTGCAGGTCAACTGGTTCCTTATTAAAGCTCATGAGCTGTTGTTGCTATTGAAAGTAGTTGCTTAGTCACTGTTCAGTAGTGTTTCGAGCACAAAGTGACCATGAGTTTGGTTTAAAGCTACAGTCTTCACATTTCTGTCAATTTTAAGATGCATGGAAATGGCAAGACAAATGGGAGGAAATTGAATTAATCTTTGCATATATTTGCCCTCTTTACCTCAGGTCAGCAACCCATTTTGCGGTTTAATGAGAGTAAATGGCTTGCTTGATTAATGTGTAATGGGATGGTGCTAATGCTAGTCAGGGAGGTAAACGAACATACGTATATGTTCCATATAAGCAGTTCGTACCTAATGCTGCCTTCAAGTCATATTTACAACATAACGGCACTTCAAAGATGTGAGATTATCCTGAATGTCCAAAATGGAAGAATGCCAATTAGCCGAAGCTAACTGTTATTGAACATAAGAGGTGATTGTTAATTGTGCAGTTTAGCATTTAGCTGTTTTAGCATTTAAGCTAGCCAGAAAATAATACTTGTTAATCCAGTTAGTAAGTGACAAGCTTGTGCAATCAAACTACTGTACATATCCCATGATTCTCTATAGCTGCCCAATTATTAAATGCACAAGCACCTTTTACTTTTTACTTATGTTTAATTATTGCTTTAAAAGATGCATATTAGCATTGGAAATGTAAACGAGAGAAACAAATATCACATTTACAAAATTTGCAGTTAATTCTAATAAACCTTCCCTTTGTTGTGAGGAAACGGACAAACATAAACATCGAACTGACTTATTTCCATTCAGTCAAAACTTCCCAGGAGCAAAAAGTGGCTGTATTTAGTGACATTTTTTCAAAATGGCTTCCTTCTGGTGAGCCATTACGGCTCTGATTGACAGTGCTGTGTGCTGGTGGCTCGACTTATCATTCAGCACTGTGGGGGGAAAATGCAACTGCTGCCGTCACCGAGCCAGACAACGCAGAGCATAGCGAAACAGCCCTGAATGAATTGTAATGTCGCTCTTGAGCTTGATCGAGTGTTGGAGCGAACACAAACACTTTTGTTTTGGACAGGTGGTCTTATTATGCACGTGTGCGTAAGAGAGCTTAAAGAAAAGATATAAAATCTGTTTAATCAGTCGTAAGTGGCTATATATCGAAACCCTTCACTGCCATTGAGACAATTTGGTTAGTTAGCGTAAGGCTCATATTGTTTACTGAAGAGCCGAAGGCTTTCGTGAAAACAAAAGCGCTGTTTGTTAGTCTTGGTGTGTCGTATTTTACATAAAAATGAAATTTAAACCTATTAAGAGCTGGTATTCAATTTACATGTGTGCATAAGTATTGTTGTAGGATTGGATTAGAGCTTTGCTTGGAGCTGGAATCACAGTTCACAACTCGGATCCTTTTTACCGTTGCAGCAGGGGAGTACGATGACAGAAATAGTGCACTGAGGAGACATTTCAGCATCTCAGAATGGAATCGGCCACCACACACATTGAGGACATGAATAGGAGTATAAGGCAAACAGCATTCAGGGCAAAAGTGGCAGTGACTGCAGAAAGTCAGAGGAAGACAAGGCAAGAGTGAGATAGTAAGTAATAGAAAGAATAAGGGCTGGTGTGAGACATCGGGGAGGTGGTCATGGATAATAAAGAGAGACATTTCTCTTTGAAACTCAGGGAACTCAACTCACCTCTGCTTTTCCCGCCTCTCTGCTCTTTTTCGTTTACCTCTCCTCATCTCCTTGCCTTTCTCCCCTCCCCCCTTCACTGATATTCCTGTTACCATACCAACACGGCTCTCGCTTCAGGACCTGCTGGACTCTGCTGGACACTCAAAACACTCATCATGCATTCCAGTAAATACAGTTCTAGTAATCTAGTAAACACCATTCTTACCAAAAGTACAGTTTTAATCATCATTCTGAGCAAACGCGCGCAATTTTTGTTTGCCTTGCGCATAAATGCCGCAGTTTTCATTGGTGCCAAATAAAGTAAAAAAAAATCAATTGTTAAAATGGGTCTCGAGCCTTACGTTCTTTTGCACTTTGTTGCACTGCGTCTCCTGTTTAGTGAATGTAGGTTAATTACACGTTCCTAATGTTGCACTGAACTGACTCGCATACAAATGACCTACCCTGGTCAGTAAGATATTTTATATATATATATATATATATATATATATTTATTTATTTATTAGGGCTGTCAAAAATAACACATTAATGGCGTTCATTTTTTTTGGTCGTTAATTCCGTAAAAAATGTTAACGCATTTCACACGTGCGCAGTGTGACAAATTATTTGTCAGGAAAGTGGGGCAACAATTACCTCTGAGTGCGTGATAGTTAATAGAAGTTAATAGCTAATAGAAATAGAAGTCTATTTTTGCTGCGCCGCTTACGCTAAATTAAAGTGACAGTGCGTTGCTCTTGATCAATAGAATAGGGATTAATCCTGAAAATTTTAATCATTTGACAGCCCTAATATATATATATATATATATATATATATATATATATATTTTAGCAGGGATTGATTTAATCATTTAATCAATGTCAAAAGTGTCAAAATTATTTCTTCTTTAACCATTAAATGCTTTTTTAAACATTCTAATATCAGAGAATCCTGAAATAAATGTATCATGGTTTCCACAAATTTATTACGCGACACAACTCTTTGACACTGAAGGCAGATATATTGGCTTTTGAAAATTCAGTGTTTCTCACAGGGATTAATTAGATTTTAAAATACACTGATAGAAATATAAAATAGTTCAACACTTTTGAGTTGCAATAACAGATAACTTGTTTTTGCTGTGTTTGGATCAAACAAATGCAGTATTAATGAGCATATGAGACCTTTAAAAACATTACAAAATCTTACGACTACAAACTTTTGAACTGTACTTTATATCTCAGACAAGTGTATACTACAATAGTGCACGCTACACTACAGTAAATATAATATGAAATTGACCCTTTGCAGTTTGAGTGACAGGTGATTTAACCAATCATAACACAGAATGTTTTGTCCAACAAATAAACCAGACAGTAGAGTTGATTAGCATTGGTGGACTTGTATTTGAAAAATATGAAACAACATATCTTCTAATGTTCATTCATGTTTATTTCATACATAACTAGTGAAGTGGAAAACATGCTCACAAGCTGCTTGCACGTGCTACAGTGATATGTTATGACACATTAAAAACATCACAAGTATTTATTGTTGAATTTCTTAAAAAAGTTAAAAAAGTTTAAGCTAAATTATTAAAATATAAAAACGTCCCAACATTATGGTTTCTGCACCACCAATTTAAAGCTGCAATCCATAATCAATCAATTTTGCGTCTCTAGTGGTTAATAAACAGAACTGTGTGTGTCTTGTGGAAGAACACTATAGCCAGAGCTACTTCTCTCTGTTTATGTCTATGGCGAATCATGCAGGTACTGGGCTACTCCGCAGCGGTACCTAAACGAACCCATCAAATAGTCCATATATAACACTTGATATAGGTGTACTGTAGTACACAAGACAAGCCATAACCACGGTTTGAACACAAAATATTTAACCTAGAAATGTACACTAAACTACTGACAAATAACTTATAATTGCACTCTACACACTACAAAATGTAATGCTACTACATAATGCAGTATGTAAATTGGTATTATAATGTTAAAGTGTGTCTTTAAGTGTGTATCAGGTATGTGTGTGGACTTTCACCAAGTATTTCTGATGAATTGTTATGTGCAGCCAAAGACAAAACCATCTTGAAAGACTGGTTTATGACACACACACACACACACACACACAGCGGGTCTGCCCCTAGAAAAGAGTCAGTGAGCTGAACACACAATCAGGCTGTAGACCGGGTGAACAGCAGGGAGTCTGAGGACAGAGGGAGGGGAAAAGTCTACCGCTGCTTCCCTGAGAAGGACACTTCACTGGAATTAGCTTCAGCTCAGATTGGAAAACCAGACTGAAAACAGTGGAGACAATACTGCTACAGGCGCTTATTCTTGTCTTTCACAACATGCCTATGTGTGTGTGGCTCCACATTGAATCTGTTGCTTCGTTCCAACACCTAGAAAGTTGCCTCCAAAAGAAAAACAGAAAAGGCAATCCCATAATGCTCTGGGATAACAAGACTTTGTTGGCGATGTTGATTCGAACACACTTATATTCAATGTATTGGTGAAAACAGAGTTATTTTCCAGCGTATTTCATGCTGATTAGCTGAGCATCATGCTAACATCATCAAACACTACTAAAATCGATAGTTTGCTGAATAACCAATGCAGAGCATTTGTCAGCCTAGAGCGCATCAAACTGGTCGAACTCAGATGATAGATACGGAAGCAGCTTGCTTGGTTTTGGTACGGAGCCTGTGTGTGTGTGTTTTTTCCTGTTTAAAGTTGTTGCAGCCATCTTTATTACACACATTCACTCTAAATCACCCAGCCGTAGCTGACGGCACAGATCATTGCTGTTTTACCAGTTGTTTGTCTCCTCACCATCTACTTCTCCGTCTCACACACTTCTCACTAAGTGAGAGAAGGAGAAAGTGGCAAGACAAAGAAAGGCCAAGAGAGAAGGATAGAAAAAAGGAGAAAGAGAGCGAGAGAGAGGGGGAAAGTCGGTCAGACCCCCTCCTCGGCAGAACAGGAATGCAGGGAGTCTGGTGAAGGAATGTGGAATGGGTCTCAAGGGGAGGGGGTATAGTCTAGATGTAAACACTGTTTGTGTGTGTGTTGCTCTATGAGTGTAGGGGAGTGTGTGTGCACACAGTGTAATGGGTTTGAGCGCATTATGAGGTTGTGTTATATGTGTCCCGTATGCATGTGTTGGTGTATTTTGAGAAAAGGGGGCTCTTTAGGTAGGCCAGCTGTAAGGAACTGCTCCTCGTCTCTGATGACAGCTTTGGGCCAATGAGGTGATTTTATCATGCATGGAAAAGTACCAGCCCCACTTAAACATTGCACTGATCCGAGACCAGCTTTCCAAACTCAATTCCACGACTCTTCCGAGATATTCCAAACCTTTGCCCTTTCGTCTTGCGATTGTTATGCTATACCACTACCTCCAATTTATAGAAAATGTTACAGGGTTTCAAATCAAAATATTACTTTCTGTTACAAAACAAGGCGTTGATTTCCTCATTGTTTCCCTCATTTGTTTAAATTGTACATTTTGGGAGACATAATAAATGAATAGTGAAATAAATTATATTTCAGTATTATACAAAATATTAAATGTTATTCTGAAAATCCTGTCAATTATTACTCCCATTATTACAATGATCTTTTTCATTACATGTTGCCCCAAAACACATTAATATGCAAATTATATTTAGTTTATTGATGCATTGTACGTAATGAGAGAACCTGTTTATGGCCATTTTAAACACATTTTGCAGAAAGAAAAATAGTATATCTAATTATTGTAACATAGTTGACAATCATCTTTAAAAAAATCTTGAAAACTAAAAACATATTGGGGATTTTAAAAACTTTTTTCTCTAGTCTTAAAATATGCATTTTGTAGGTTTCCTGCACAGTGCTATGCATGATTCATAAACTATACCTAGTATAATTATCTTCATACAGTATGTCTGGCTTTTCTGATGTGCTGTAGTAAACTTGCTTGGTAGCTCACCTGGTACAGCACTGCAATTGCAATGCAGAGTGCTCATAGAAGCACAATAAAATGTCTTGGTTGCTGCAGCGAATGTGTTTTCTCTTAAAAGTAACGACTAGGTTTAAGTGTAGTGGTATGTTATTTCCAAATGCGATAGAGAATTCACTGGACATTTCATTTCTAAGCTGCCACAATATGTACAGCAACAAACAGAATGAAATATTGCCAGATACATGCTCATCCATTTCGGATGCTTTTAATGCCACTCACTGGGTATTGTGCTTTGAAAGTGAAACAAAATGTGCAGGAAGCAACATAATATAATTTCGAAGAAATATCACCACAGACATGATTTTTTCCAATGAGCTTGGGTTGGTATTTAGAAATGGATACATAGCATAAACGTCATGAGCGCAGTTTAATGTTAATATTATATTTCTTAAACGTCTTATGGTCTGTCCGGATTTTAAACAGGCAATCCATTTAGTCACTCGACTTTGTTGAACATACATTCTCGTTTAAAGTGACTTTCAGTTACACTAATTGCCAGGACAGACCCTCTGGAACAACCTGGGGCGAAACATGAGGAAGTGTCGCGCTCCAGGGAAGAACGGTGACAGAATAGGGCTGAAATCATAGCGCTTCTCAGTTCCTGGGTCAACACTGCTTGAGTTTGAGCCCACAACGTCTGTGTTCACAGCTTGGATCATTACCCGTCACAATCTGGAATTTAAACATTTAACTTAGGCTCGGTTGAAGAAGTATTATTAAAGGATTAGTTTCATTTTCGCACTATAAAATGAAAATTCTGTCATTATTCTGTCACTCCGAACCATTTTTTTTCATGAGCTGTACAGAATTTGTCTGAGAAACAGACCATTTAAGTTGTCAGTTGCTGGAAAGTCATTGATGTTCCACTTGAAATGTTCCTGCTTTGACATTAATGACTGGTTGGTTATTGCATGTTTCTTAGTCATAATGCAAGGGGAAAGAATTTAGCGGGGTACTAAAACAACTTAAACGGATAGTCCACCAAAAAATGAAATTCTGTCAGCATATTGTCTTCTACAAACCTGTAAACCTTGTATGGAACATATTTAGCAGAAGGTCAAGAGCTGTGAGCTGCATTATGAAATTATTATATGCGAGTAATTTGCTGAAACTTTTACCCACAGTGATTAATTTCAAATCCTGAAATGTTTCTGGTTTGAGATCAATAACTCTAGTTGGTTCTTGCATGTTTCATGACCAATCACGATGCTTTAAAAAATTATTTAAGACCAAACATGTGGGTAGGTTGCTCAAATGAAGCTATAATATTTATATAGATTAACATTCATACATGCTTTTGTTCCTTTCTAGTGTTCAAAAGTGGATATCTTTGTTCATTTTTATCATATAGCATAGATCGGCTCTGACATTCTGCAAAATAATGTGATGTTGGATTGGTGAAAATGCAGACACGATGTTCCTTTTCTGGATGAACTAATTCTAGTATATATAACTGATGAAACCTAGGATGCATCTTGATAGAAAACTCTATGAAATAGAGTCAATTAATCAATTAACTTGATATAGTGGCCTTTAAATTCTAACCCACTAATGTAGTGCTGGTGGTCCACACTGTTCATCTGCTGGTCTAGGGAGGTATAGAGCCTCAGGCAAGGTTGAGTCAAGGTGCTGTGCTTAATTCAAACTGGGAGAGAAAAACTATATGTGAAGGTTAGGGTGAAAGATTGAACTGTATACTATTACTGCTTTACTAGGACTAATGATTATAATAAATAATGATACTCATTTGCGTTTTGGGTCTTATTCGGTGCAAAGAGGGCATTTGTGGCAACACTAAGTAGTTGAAAAGGGGGCAAAGAACTATCTGCATGTGTAAAAGAGAGCGAGTGCCTTGCTTTTCTTGTAAGTGTGTGTGTGATATTTTTAGCTTGTTCCCTCCATGAGAGGGTGTGCTTCTGGAACACTATGCTTGTGTGTTTCGGAAACAAGCTCCAGTGCTACCAGCAAAAACGTCCACAGCTCACACATGTACACACACACACAGACACAAACTGTTCCCCTAAAAAGACTTCTGACCTTAATGATACATACAGATCAACAGGTTGAGCACCAAAGCCACATACAAATGACTTCCAGAATTTAGTTCTTTTTTTTTATTTGAGAATTTGTTCTAACAGCTGAATTGTGGCCTTTGGGTCAACTTCTGTTGCTTTTAAATGTGCTTTATTAATGCATTTCCACTTGACTGCTGGGCCTCTGTAGCTAGATAATAAGAACCAAATTTGCTCTGTTGTCCAGACTAAAAACTAAAGAATATATGAAATTGAGTGTTGCTTAAGCTTCTCCTGGAAGCTATTTTGCAACAAAATGAATCGTTTGATCAAAAGATTTTTTCACATTTATATTAGATAATGGAAAATTATGAATTATTAGATAAACTTACAATCCTCTCCATATATTATAGAGAGATATATAGTGCAAACTAATATTTAATTGCATTTTAATTGCTATACTTTTATGAGTACAGCATTTATTTACACTATAGACTATTATGAACTAATCTAAAAATCATTTCAAAATTCTATTCATTATTTCACTATATATATTACAGAAGTTAAATGCTTGTGAATTGCCATGCTATTTTTTCACTTAAACAATAAATCAATTCCAGATCCAAGATCAACACTACATTATTCCCCACTGAATGTTCAGATACGTTAAACATTGCAGACTTTAAATGTCTCCCGGACGCCGTTTCAGCTTGTCTTTAAGTTACTCAGCTCTAAGCTTGTCTATTAAGAGCAGTACCGCTCAGGTCAGAATGAGAAGACAATCTCTATCAACGCTCATGGAACAGCATGTTGTATCCAGACCAAGCTTGTAGATATTAACCTTCAACCTCATTTTCCTTCCTCGTTTAGGATAGTTAATTACAAGGGCCTGGCCAAGCTCTCTCCATTGTGTGTGTGAAGAGCGTAGTAGACAGTGGACTCATTTGTAAGCACTAAACGAACACTAATTCACAGCCATGTCAGTGTGGCCCTTAAACGGCCAAAGACGGAGGTAATAACAGTTCTGTTTACATCCGTAGAGGTCTACACTGGTGACCCTAACTGATGCTGTGAACTTTCATTCGCTTGCCCGTCTCCTTGGCTACAGAGGCCCCGCCCCCGCAGGGAGCTCCAGCCACACAGATGGCTCCCCAGTGGTCTGTTTATATCTTATTTGCATACAGAGATCTCCAGGTCTTGCCGCTGTCACAACAGACGAGTGCGTCCGAGCTTTAAGTGCCAGCGATAACTGCAGGGGTGCTATTCCCCATCTCAAACGCAAAAGACATACAGCTCACAGATTCACAAAAATGTGTCCTTCTCATTTTTGTGTGGTTAACGCAATGGATTCAGAAGCATCATGAAAAAAAGACTGGTGTTTTTGGTGTAAACCAGGATGTGCTTTAACGTGGTCAATATGGTTGTGTATAGTGAAAAGGTTTCGTCGGAAAGTATTGATTTTTTAATTACGTATCTTGCCTCAAAATAGCAGCAGAATGGCGCTTACTCTATAACAGCTGGCTGCAGACCCGGGAGAGAATAAACCTCATTGATATTCAAACCGCTCTTTATCAAGGGGACAGAGACCTGCAAGAGAGAGAGAGAGAGAGAGAGAGAGAGAGAGGGGCGGAAGAGAAAGGAAAAGAAAAGTCATATTCACCCTCTGTATTTGTGGAGAGTGTTTTAGAGCATAGATTAAAAAACATAATAATTATATTTATTATTGTGATAATATTAGATATGGCTTACTGCACCAAAAACATTCATTTTCTAATCTTACATGACAGTTTTCCTAATTAAAAACACTGTTGCTGTACCTTTATGACTTTACACACATTCACCGTTTTTTTAATAAGAATCCGTGATCTGAAATGTTGTACAAATCTACATCGACCAACAGAAAGCTGCTTAGTATGAAAACGAGATCTTGTTATTACACTACATGCACAAAATAGGAGGAGGGGCTAAACGGGCAGCGCTGTGTAAGCAGGTGTTGATGATCTTCTGCTGAGGTGGAGTTTAGCCAAACTATTACATCATGGGTTTAGTATAAAACCCGGTTTACACCTAGTATTAACGTGCGATTTGAAGATCTTTTTTGTTTACTTTTTAACCATTTCTGTCCTGATTCCACTGAGGTGAGGACCTCTGATCAAAAAAAGAAGCTCCACATCGTGCTGCGCGTGTATGTGCTTTTTCGGTTATTTCTATCCAGCGGACGAAAGTTCACGCAACTGTCGTAAACTCACAAAATGAGACGACAGAAAAAAACGAGGGGAGCAGCCGCTTTTGTTTCTGCAGTGATAGCCGGTGTGGATTTGCACTAGTGCTTCGATGCAAACTTTCTAGTTCAGCTTGGCAAAGTAAAAAAGTGACAAGCAACACATCCTTCAATGATTAGACGTTTGGTCAGTAAGTGGAGAGAAGGTGGTCTTCAGCAGCTTCTCGAACATGTTTTCAACCACCTCCGGCCGGATATGATTGAAAGTGGACAAGCTTCGTTTAGATTTATATGTAGCGTTGTCCACTTATGATTGGAGCGATGAAAACGCATGTCTTGCTTCTTAGCAGTTCGTGCAACATTTAATGTATTTATTAAATGATTAAATGGAATTTCACGCTTGCAATCCTGAAAGGAATTTCTTGCAAAGGACATTTTACTTTCATTACTTTCTATTTCGAAAGATCGAGGAATTTCTGAAACAAATTATGACTGCTTTTAAATACAGTAATACAGTACAGAGTTTACTAGTTAGGAGTTCAAGTGCGTGCCTTTCTGTGCTTGAATAAGCTTTTGTGTATGTTTTTTAGAAATTCTGGATGTGCTGTGGGTTTGACAGTGTGTTTGTATGCATGTGTCCTGGCGGTCTTCCAAGCGGGTCGAGGGGCCCAGCAGAGAGCAGACTGTTTTAGGATGGCTGGGAGGAATATCTTTCTCTCGTCTTGCTGTAGGCCTTCATGAACCTAGCCACTTTATTGGCTAACAGTGTTTCCCTGAGTGTGCGCCGCTGCTCGTTCCTCCCTCCACTGGCATCAGGCACAATCTATTCCTCCCCGTTTGATTGGCAGGTGTTGGCTCGCAACTTCAAATGTTCCTCCAGCTCATTGTGAGGTAATGACTTCTGATTGTAGTGGATGGAAGCCAGCGTTTAAGCTAAATAATCTAGGCTAATGACTGCGCTCTTCAATTATTTATCAGACTCAACACGCTCGCTCTGCACAGTATATATAGACATCCTGCTGGCTGGTTGGCCTGATGACCTAGTGACTGACTGGCAGCCGTGCTGACTGGCCTATTTGCCAGGATTTGCTGAGTCACGTTGCCCATGGGGTGGAGGGGCTCTCGAGAGCTGTTCCCAGATCTGCAGGGAGGCACGTATACTGATTCTAATGTGTATTGATGTACATTTGCGTTTCACAGACTCAACGTTTTTCTGAGTATGCTTTAAAAACCCCGGTATATGCTTCAGCGAGTGCAGTTTTCGGTCCTTCGTTGATGTATTTACTGTATCTATCTGTCTGTCTATCGTTAATGTATGAAATCGGTTCCTCTCAAATTCACAAAGATTTGCAGATTGTAGTTTGTCATTATATACTCATCCTCAAATCATTTTAAATCTCTACGAGTTTCTTTCTTACGTTGAACCTAAAAGAAGATGCTTTGAAGAATGCTGGTAATCCCATTGACTAACATTGTATATATAACTATTTGGTTGTTTAAAGTATCTAATTATATGTTCAGCATTATAAAAAAAAAAAAAAAAACTTAAATAGGTTTGAAACTACATAAATGATTACACAATTTTTGGGTGAACTACTAAAAATATTGTAAAACGTTTGGTCTGAAAAGTGAGCATAGAATGGAATAATAAAATGCTGAATCCCTGGCCTTAAAAATATGATAATTGAAATGAAAAAGATAAGTGCATATTATTTAAAGTGTTATATTAGTGTAATTTGCATTCAATACGTATATATATATATATATACACACACACATTTTTTTATTATTGTATATTTTATATTATAATTATTTTTTTATTTTTTATTTTATTATTACTTTTTAAAAATAATTTTGTTTTAAATCATTTTGATAAACCTTTATATTAGTTTTTTAATAGATGTATTTTATTTCAGTCTTAGATTTAATACTTGAGCTTATTTTATTTAGTTGCTATTGTAACATTACTTTAATTCCTTCCTTCCTTTTTTTCTTTCTTTCTTTTTGTTTCAAGTTTTTTCAACTGTATTTCTATTAACAAAAACATTTCAATAGCGTTAGTTTGAGCTAACAATAACAACAAAGTCTGGAAACCGCTATTTTCTATCATCATGAGAACCTCTATAAGAAGCACAATTGTCCAAAACTCTTTTTAATTTCCTATCTTCAGGTATCTTAGCTCAGACTTGTTAGGGGTGCGTGGTTACTATTTAATAAATCCAAGTGATTAGGAGCAGTATTAGATCCATGGGAATATCAAGGACACCTATTAAAACACTAAAGCTCTTTAAACCGCTCTCGTGTTACTGACTGAGAGAAAAGATGTGGGCATAAATGTGTTGTTGAGTGAAGAAAACCGAAGTCTGTTTAGCATACGCCACAATGGCCTCCTCAGCCACCCTGACAACCACAAACCGCTGCAGCTACATTACAGTAAACACCCTCTGTGACTCACATACACACTGAGAGACAATGGTTGACGTGAGAAGGAAGCAAACAGATACAGTCTGTATAAATGTTTATCAGGTTTAGATGATTATTGGTGTGCACGGAACCTCACGAGTGCAGTGTGTTGAGGTATTTGTGTCTAGATGGCAGAAGACACCTGCGTCTGAAATGTGGCATAGGGGCTGGCGTGCAGAACTGCAACCACATAATGACTGGATACCTGCCTGAACAGATGACATGTATAAACCCCCCTATCAACACAGCCTTGGTGGTCCAGTCCTCACCTTCTAGTGGGGGGACAAGCACATTCATTTGTGTTAGACAGGTAGAAGATAACATCTCATGGCTTACGCAAAGGCCAAGAGAGACTTGTGTGGATGTTGGAATTCTATACGGCTGTTTGGATCTTCACCAAAACTACTGAATTGAATTTTATCTACAAAGGTGTTCGAATAGCTATAACTGGAAAAAAAACGTATGAACTTGGATGAGACAGGCTGGATGGGCTGAGGGGCGTCATTTGGGAAAGGGCCAATGACTAGTACATGTCCAATCCCGCATTTAAGAGCATTAACTCTGCATGTACAGTTTCTGTGGAACTTTTTTTAAGTAGTATTAATAAATTATTTAAATACTATGGTTGTCAGACATTCAGTATATATATATATTAAAATATAATAAATATAATGACATCATATATTATGATGTATTATTGACAATGTATTATAATAAAAAAAAAAAATATATATATATATATAGCAATGATGCATTGAACTGATCAAGCATAACAGTAAATACATTTATAATGTTACAAAAGCATATATAAATATAATGACATCATATAATATTGGCACCGTAAAAAAATATTGAAAGAAAATAATAATTCGTAATATTAATAATTTATAACAATGATGCATTAAACTGATCAAACATAACAGTAAAGATATTTGTAATATTACAAAATATTTATAAAAGAACCTTTCAGTTTAATAATCTTAAAGAAAGAAACATTGACAATAACAATAAATGCTTCTTGAGCAGCAAATTAAAATGGGAAACTGAAGTAATGATGCTGATTAAAAAAAAAGAATAATATTTTATAATACCGTTTATACTGTAATTTTTGGTCTAATAAATACAGCTTTGCTGAGCAAGAGACTTTCAGAAACTTCAAATGTTTGACTAGTAGTATATCTGAATCTGAAATCAAGTCGGAGCTGTACTTGAATGTCCATTTCCTATAGACACTAACTGAGATGTTGGGTGCAGATTGAACCGATTTGCCAGACTTAAACCTTTCAGCTACCAGCGCTGGCTCAACCTATTGCTAACCTCTGCAAAAGAGTACAAAATACAGAGCACAAGGCATTTATGTTGCATGCTGGTGTGGCTCCGGAGTCTTTCTGTGTACATCTAAAAGTGTTTACCAGGCATAGAGAGAAATGTTTCCTATTACAGTGACAGAGCATGTAACACGGAGATGAATGAGATAGAGGTTGAAGGGAGAAGGAGGGTAGAGTGGCAAGAAGGAAATAAACTTTAGAGAAACGCAGAGAGAGAGGGACAGACAAGGATGGATGGTGCAAGTAGGCTATGCATGCTGCCAAAATCGTAGAAATAAATTAAAAAGGGAGGAGTGGGGGCCCAGCAAAGGAAGTTTGTTTTGCTGTGACGTTTGTGCAGTCGAAAGATCTTCTGTCCTGTCGAGACGGATATGACTGCAGCCAAAAAAATCTTTCCTTCAAACTTCAGCCAAAAGTTAAAGAGAGATCATAACTCTCTCACACTGGTAGCACTGAGAAAAATTAAACCACTGCACACTTGATCACACACGCATTTAGCTTCTTCCCTAATTAATATACGATTAAAAAAAAAACTTGCTCAAGTTCAAGTAAATGTGTTGTTTAATTTTGTAAACACCAATTACACAAACATAAAATTTGATACCTCTATTTTACTTCAGGGCTTTGATATGCCATTATCAAATCAATTACGGTGCTTGATTAAATTGTTTGGGATTAAGTGGCATGTTGATGACATGTTAATTGTTCTTTTCAAAACACATTTATGCGTTTTTATGCAGCTGAAGCAGCTGATATTTGTCGCAAGAGCTAAAGAAACTAATTTAAGTGGACTTAAAATGAAATTAAATAATAAAATAAAATAAAAAAAATATTATTTGTATTTATATATATAATTAAAATACATCAGGCTTGGATAAACTTGTAAAGTTTTTGTCTAAAGGTTCAATAAACTGCCATTTACAAAAAATTTATAAATAAATACATACATACATATATATATATATATATATAATATATATATTACAAATATATAATAAAATACTTAATACTTGTTTAAATTGTTAATATTTCACAATTAATTACAAAGAAAATGACAAGTAACATGTTGAATTAAACATGAAAAAATGACTATTATTGTTCATTCAAACTAAAAGCATAAAAATGTTTTAATAATCGAAAAAGATAACTCAAGTAAAAGAAAAGGATAACAAAAGGAGCAAAACCACAAAACGAAATTACAATATTCTCTTTTACTGGTAATATTGGTATCCCTAATAAGGTCTCATTAATTAACTAACGAGTGTTTCATTTGTTACATTTATCTTTGTTATGGTTAGTTAATAGAAATAAAGCTGTTAATTGCTGTTTCATGTTAGCTCAAGCCAATTAAATAATATTAAGAGATAAATAATTTGTTTTTAACAATAGCACGCTGCATTGAACATTAACTTTAATCAGTAAGCATTTTTCATTGTCAGTATATTTTAACTAATGCCAACAAATAGAACCTTAATAATCAGACTAAAATAGCACTGACTGCATGCCAGTGTTTTGTATTTCCCAGGAAAGCTCAGTTGAGCACACTAAAGTATGTAAACAGTGTCATCTGTCCCTGTTCTCTCCTTCATAGAGCGGAGAGGTAAAAGCTTCATACTCCACTAAGACTCTGTCATGTTTTTTTTTCACTCCTGGAAGAGAGTTAATACATTTCCTTTCTATCAGCAGGGAAGCACTGTTTGTACGTATCACTGCTGGAGGAAAAGGCAACAGATCGTCGGTTTTCCTCTCCTTTGTTATCTGGGGGGACCCAGTTCGGGACTCAGCAGTGGGTAAAAAGCGAGAAAGCAATTGCTAACATCATGGGGAATTGAGTACACCCCAGGATGGAAAGAGAATCTTGTGCTGTTGTTTTTAGCTCTAAAAAAACAGGGCGATGGAGTCGCTTGGGCTTGTTGGTGGTAGTGACGGTTCAGGATTAGATTGCCAGCAAATGCGTTTAATCCCATGAGTCTCACCTCTCCTCTTCCTCAGCATTTAATATTCTGTAGTGTGAACAACAGATACTGTCACCTCCGAGCGCTCACACACACACACACAGGAGTTATTGTTTTAGTGTCGTCAAAATTAAGAGAAATGTATTTTAGTCCCCTCTCGCTCTCTATTTCAGGCTTGAATAAATAGCAATTTCTTGTTGTTTAAATAAGTAAATATATTTCTGTTTCTGCACTCAGCTTATACTTATGAAATCTGTTTGTATTCTGCCGTTCTCTGCTTTTGCTTCTATATGAGGTTTTGTTGCTGAAGTGTCTCAGTGGAACGGGGTGATATAAGGATTAGCAGTCTGCAAATGACATTTAAACACGGGATCAGCAAAAGATTTTGGGAAAGACTGTTGGACCTGTGGTATATTCTTGTGGGAGGCTGTTTGACATGACACGTATGACCTCAGAACTGCCCAAAAAAGGGCAGATTTCTTAATGCAATATTTCTTGTGGCATACAATCTTTTTTTTTTTTTTTTTTTACTGTTTTTGCTGTTACTGTTAAGGCCTAAGTTTCATTCTCATTGCTGAAGAATGTAGAGAATAAACAGTAACACAAATACATGAATTATATCCTATTCATTATATAATATTTAATCACATTAATTATTTAATATTTAAAGTATTTAGTATGTTTTTATCCGAAAAAGAACCATGGAAGCAATCAAACTCAAGTGCTATAACAAGCCTCAGTTAGCTTAATGCAGTGCACGTAGTAAGATTTTTTTAGTTATATAATAAATAAAAAGAAAACGGATAAAATAGAAACAGATTAAGCTAGTGTTAGAGGCCTTTTTTCGCTTTTGCACATTTTAAAATAAACAAAAAGCAGTAGCAATATTGATCTGAATACTACATTCACACTTATGCTTATTTGATGAAGTAGGGAAATATTCAGACTCTGATTTTTGTCAATTTATCACATTAGACAGAAGTTGCGTGGTGGTTTGTTACTCTCCTTTTCTCAAGCTAATCGTGTTATGGGCGACAACATGGTTTTCTTTGTTGTTGTGATAAAAACTAGAATTATAATGATTCATTTATTCTGATTTGGGAGGAAATAGAACGCAGATATCAAGCATCCCGAGTTAATTCAAATGGCAGACATGTGCTTATAATTTTGACACCTTCTCTTACCTCACAATGTCTCACTCTCAACAAAACATCTTTACAGCAGGATTCAACACGTCCTTACTACACTAGTGAGCTCTTCCTCGCTGTGATTAGCCATTACCCACATTTGCATAACAAAGAGTGTCGTCTGGATTCAGAGCACAGTCGCACGGGTCGCTCTCCGCCGTCACTCACTACATTCAATGGCGAGTCAACCTGACCTAGAATTGCTACTTATTACAATATGGACTGAACCATCCGGCCGGATCGAAGAGGGGGGGAGGCGAGCACACATCAGCGGCACTCGCTCATCTCTGATGGGGGAAGCCATGTTTGTGCCGTGGGCTATTTTAATCACCCGTGTTTCATAAGGAAAGGCTGTGACTAGCACGTTTCGGGGAGACGGAATCGCTCGCGGATCCCCGTCGCGCGGAATCGGACACCCCTCCGTGTTTTTCCAACCGCACACTTTTCACCATTAAAATATAGCGGCTTTTCCCAACCACTGTAAAGGAGAGCAGTCCAAAGGATAAAGGAAATAGAGTATCCTTTTCGCATCTAAAACACATAACGCCGTTTAATATAGCAAGAAACAAAGTGCTCCGATTGCATTGTCTATAAGGACCGGCGGGGATTCTTATAAGAGATCTTTGTGTCGCTATTTTTAACGCTCTCTGCAAATACACCGCAGACCTGATTTAAAGCGTTTATTATAGTGGATCTCCAGCATACAAGAGCCTGCAGGATTTTAAGCTCTCTCTCTCTCTCTCTCTCTCTCTCTCTCTGGCCAGGAGCTTGATAAAACAGCTCCCCTCCCCCAAGCTTTGGCGAAACAGGAACAACTTCTTTGAGAGAGAAAAAAGGGCTGCACAAGTTTGGGACGTCTTGGATCCGCCGCTTTAGCCATTTGTAGTCCGGAGCTGAGATTTTTTCCTACACCGATTCTTGGGTTTTCACCTAGGATTGTCGGCGCCCTTTGTTAGCGAGAAGGCTCGGGCATCCATGCTCTTGAATTTTCTTCTTTGGAAAATGGGATACCTCTAGGATTATAATGAGGGGAATGCGCTCGCTTGTGGAATAACTTCACTTTTTTTTCTCCCGGTGGGAATGGAATTCGCGGAGCCCTGATTTATTTCAGCAAATGCAATGGGAAAAGTGCTTTGTGTGGAATATTTGCTGTTGCCGTGCTCAACATGGGTAAGATTTGTTTTGCTTTCGTTCGTACTTTTCCTCCATGCTCGATTGGCCTCGCTCCCATTGAATTATACTTGGGGGGGGGAAACCCCCAAATAATGACTCATTCGGGATTGTTTGCTTTTAAAGTGCTCTTAATTCAATTCTATATTTTCCTTCAGCAGCATGCATTCATAGGATAACTTTCTTGCCAATGCAATTATGGCTGGAGATGCTAAAGGAAGCTTGTTTTTTTTTTCCCACCCCGCGGTTTTCCCTCACTTTTAATCGCTGCAAATCTCAACTGCTCACGTATAAGCACTTATATCCGCATGCACACATTTTAAAAGCTTCTGTTTCTTTCGTAAAACGCATTTGCTTCTCCAACTTTCCTTTTTTTTGTCCTCTTCAGAGAATCCACCAGGTTACAAGGAAGTTCTCGAGGCCGCCGCTGCGTGTTTTTACAGCTCTCCATTGTTACATCAAGCCCCATTTACTTTCCTTACAATGTTGCTAAAACCCTCGTTTTGAAACCGTATATCCAGACGAACGTGATACGCAGCTCGACTGCAGATATAAATGGTGTTTTGTTGTCTATTAGCTTCCTCTGTGTGCAGGTATCTGTGTTGGGTTACTCGAGAGAGGCTGGTTAACTCTGCCCAGGCCTGCACACAGCAGGGTGTATCACAAATCATCAAAAACATAAGCCACCAAGCTGCTTCTGTACCCAATTTTCTCCAGAAGACTGCCAAAACTTGTGCTTGAATTGTGGGCAGTATAGATAAGGTTGTCACAGTCAAGGAACTCTCATGCTTTGCATATTTGTGATATTATTCAAAAAGGAAAGCCCATGTTTGCTGGGTGTGGTTTGCCAAGCATGAATATATAACCTTGAATGCTTTATTTATAGGTGTTGCAACCTTTGGTAACCCTAGTTTGAACTTGAGTGACTTTTAGTGCATTATGTATGAACATTAATGGCCTCGTGTTGGGGCTCAAGACTACAATTTGTATATCGATCAAGAATTGTTTATTATTTGCAACATTTGTTTAATAGTCAGGGCTAAATGCTGGGATTGTGTGCTAAACTGCTGACTGTATGCTATTAGGGGTAACAAATTGCAGTGTTTTTCTTGGTGAGGACTGACCTTTAAGATACAGATGCTTTTTGTTGAGTTTAAGAAGTAGGGTCTTGTAACTTAACTACTGTGTGTTTGGACGCCTGAGCACCAACCACTTTTCATTTGCACTGGAAATCGCTACAGAAACATTACTCTGCGCTAATGCAACGCTTGGGTTTTGTTTTTTTTTTCTGTTCTGAACCTGCTTTGTCAATCTTGTAGACTACAGCACATCGGAGACCCGAGGGAAATCTTCCCCCCCCATTCTTTTAACTAGGAAGAGTGTGTGTTTGGAGAATGGGATTCTTGTTGTACCTATCCACAAAGTGAGTCATGTAATTGCTGCTGTAGGTTTGGTTTTGTCAGGAATTAGCATGTGGTGAAGTTCGTTAGAACGATTGGAAAGGGTTCTTATGTTTCTTGATTTTATTCTGGCAGCGAGCATTAGATTCGTTTTGGCTTCACCTCACCACAGCGTTCAACAATAATGCCCGGTATTTGTCCCAAGTAACTACAATAAAGAGAAGGCCAATACCAAATTGTCTAAAATATTGCATTCTGTGATATCCGAGAGCAGTTTTTTTTTTTTATTGAATCTTAGTTTCTTGCTGCCGAATGATTATAATCTGCATTATTTGGAACCTCGCTTACCCTCGTCCCTGCACTTTCCATGAAATCTCATCATCGCTTTTATGACTTGCACGTAGTCTCCGTGCAACCAATTCTACTTGACATCTAAGAGTAAACGCTCAATAAGGAATATCACACAACCACCTCTAGCACCTTGACGCGTCTACCGCTATCTTCTGATCTTCTGTGGTTATGGGTATGTTTGTGGTCTGACTCTGAACTTCTTTTTTTTTTTTTTTTTTTTTCTCCACAGGTGTTCGGATAGAGTCTGTGATCTCCTGAGCTCACTGGTTTAATCTACGGGAGAAGAGGCGCTCACAAATTCACACACACTATTTACAGTGGAAATTATTTGCATGGTCTTCAGATGAGGGAGAACGGGAGACTCTGAAACCTGAGGGGTGTTCGAGGTAAGTTAACTATAGCGCGGCACAGACCTTTTTGATTCAGCCTAATACTGCAAAGAACGACGAACAGCTTTATTTTACATGCTTTTACAAGACCCTGCTTATTCATTTGAGTCAGTTGAGAAAGGCAGCCCACTAGATTGATTTAAATGGTATTTTGATAAAGTTTGTATAAGAATGCTTTACTTTTTTCGCGCTTGAGATAATGGATGCGAGTTTGTTCCACACACAAGACTTCTTGTTTTAGTTGAAGCGATGTTTGTAAAGGAATAGGACTCCTAACTTGCTTTCTTCTATCGAACACAAAAAAGGAGAAATTTGAGTAATTTTTTAGTTGCGTTTTTCCGTGCTTAAAAACGTAATTGCTATTGCATGGTAGAGAATGACTAATACATTGTTAAAAATTTCCCCATTATAAATCATAAGGGTTTGGTATGACATTAGATTGAGTAAAAGGTGACACAGTTTTCATTGTTGACCTAAGTAGAATTGTGGATTTCCTGCTGGTACACAAATGTGTAGAAATCAAGGCCACGTAGCAACATGCTAAAAGCATTGTGTTGAATTTTAATGAAAGTCTAATAAGGCATATGCACCTTGATTTTCGTTTCCTGTTGGTGCTGATTATTTTCACTGTATAGATGTTACAAAGCACCTACGGGAATGATCCCCCTGCATTTAAACACGTCAATTATTGAAAGTGAGTTTGGGAGAAAGTTTATGGGAAACAATGATTTGATTGTTTCTTTTGATGCAGTTTTAGTGTCTTGCTCTTTCAGTGTCTGTCCCACTCTCATATTTGGCAGATATTGCTGGTATTCTGTATCACAGGCTTGGCGGTAGTTGTGGTATGCCCAGAGGTAACTGATGCTAGCAATCTACTGTCCTTTGGCCAACAATAATTGTAGCGGTGTACAACTTTGAATTAGATTGTGTGTGTAAATAAACATATTATTCCTAACACATTTTTCAGAAATAATCAACTTGGATGTGTGTATATAAAACTAGTTTTTTTTTCTCTCTCTCTTTTTTTCATTTTTCATTGTTTATTTGGCAGTCCGTTTTCTTTGCAATTAAAAGAGCAGCGGAGACATTTGGATTAATATCCCCTTTTAGTGTTCAGCTGAAGAAAGAATGTCATGTAGGTTCGAAAAAAATGGCATTTTATATTTTGAGTGAAGTCATACTTTATTTCAGTTTAGGCCAAACTGGACTGACTCAATGAAGATTGAAGCACCACCAAAATGTCAATGTTGTGGCTCGAACTGGTCTGTAAAGCATACATTTTTCATCTGCCCAAATTTTACTGTCATAAAACACCTTTTTTTTTTTAATTGGAAAGTTATTTATATGTATCATGCTTGTTGAAATAGTACCGAAACTATTAGTCAACATTATCAACAATGCCGACAATTTATTTTCTTTTTGTCTTGTATTCATACGCTATGGCCAAATGTAAATGAGCTTGCAATAAAATGTATTGACCAGTGTGCGCTGTAGCACAAGACTAATTGTTACTGTTAAATAATCATTTAACACTTTCAGTGATTTATCTTGTTTTATTTATTAATAAAAATGTTTAACTCAATTTTTAGCTTATCGTGAAAGCCAAAAGTCTCAATACAAGTCTATTAGTCATTCTAATAATTTATATTAATTGATTATCAAGATAATCTGTGGCAGCCGTATGTTGAATCTATGCTGCAATCTGATGCAATGGCAGTGCATTTAAATACAACAGATAGGCCAACTTTGTTTTATAGTGTTTGTGTCTTTGTCTTGTGAGTATAAGTGAATGCTGACGATTGTCTGGACGTGGAAGTCTGTGTTTCTAGACCACTCATTCGAATATATCAACGCCATTGTCGAGGTTTGTGTACTTTTGACGGCAAAGGATTGTATTAAAGTGTGACTGAGTTGGGCCCCTGGTAGTTGAATCATCTGTGTACAGCATCTGCACACAAAAGACCAACCTGTAATCATTGGTACAGGCTTTACGCCCGTCCCGCTCCGTGCCAGTGCTATGCTCTTTAATGTGTGTGCTTTGAGCTGAGTGTTGTCACTGTATGTCTGGAACCAGTATGGTGAGAATAGTTTCTAGTGCTTGTTTGTCTGTGAATGGGTTTTGTGTGAATCCTTCGCGATGACTTGCTTGTTTGCTTGTGTGCTCTTGATTAGTACCATCCCCTCTTTCAGGTCCGTGTATGTTAGTTTGTGGTTTACATTTCCTTTGCAGTTCATAATTAAAGGTGATTTTGATAAATGTGCAGGAGGATTTTATAAACCCCACTGGCCACAGCGGATATCCTTTCCTTTAACCGGAGCTGGTCACACTTTTCTTTTATTGGTTGTCTTGTTGCCAGGGTTACTTTACTAAACTACGAGTGTCATTTATCACTGACAAACTTCTAAAACCCTGTTTTTCGAACGTTTCTGGTAGTCGAAGCTTAACCTGTGGGTTAATCTGAAATAGTTCATTGGAAAAGTTTCGGCCAAAAATCCAAATGCTTGTTTTGCATAAAGTAGAAGCAAGCAAGCAGGTTGCTTGTTTCAAATGAGCTGGTTTCTCCTGGAAAAATGGGATTTGCATGTGTAAATGTTCAGACCGTCGCAAAGAGCTAACTAGATTTATTTTATTATCTTTGAGAATATAAATCATTACATACTAGGGGTGGGCGATACAGGTAGACTTAAGCGGTAGAAATTTGGCAACCGATAGAGATTTTGGTCGTCTTACACATTAATTTCGACAATGGAAGAAGCAGTGTTGCCAACTTATTGACTTTGTCGCTAGATTTTAGGTGGCATTTTTCCAAACAAGCCACTATTGACAAATCTAGCGACTTCTTGGACAAACCTCAGCGAGTGTCTGGTAGTGCCGCACACGCGAGCTGTTGTTTTCCCAGTGCGCACACCCATCGGTGGAGCAGCGGTGAGTTCACTTGCATGTGATGAAGCCAAGGAGAATAGTAAAGGAAAAAGGTGCATCGTCTGTGGTGTGGAAATGGTTTGGGTATAGGAAAAGTGATACGAATGAGACTAACGTGTATTGCAAGGTGAATAATATCACGTTAAGTGTTTTCTCCCCCATAGAAGTCCATTATAAGGAAACAGCTTAATGCACTTTAACAAGGACCGGGGTAAACCAACTTCTGTCCATTTTTATTTATAATAAAGACTTGCCACTGTCAAAAGAGCGAGCTCTTATTCAGTTTATAAAGTTAATAATATCATGTTAAGTGTTCACCTCCATTATAAGGAAACAGCTTAACGTGATATTATTGACTTTATCTTTTGAATATGGGCTCGTTCTTTTAACAGTAGTTAGTGGTTATTACAAGAAATTTGTGTTTCCCTCGTCACGTTAAGCGTTTAAGAATGCCCCGTGGAAACTGGTGTACTGTCAGCCACTATCTAGTACCTGTTGTTCTGAGGAAAAAAACCCATTAAACTTACAGTAAACAGTGTGGTTGTTTTTTATTGCTGCAATTCAGTTTAAATAAAATAACATTATATGAAACAGTTTCTTTGTGTTCGAATTATTATTATTATTATTATTATTATTATGCATTTTCAGATACAAATTGCTATATCGTGATCTATTTCGTTATCGAGGTAGAAAATTGCTTATACCGTGATAGAAGATTTTTGATATATAACCAATAATGTTACATACTTGCTTTTTATAATTGATCTTTTAAAGATGTGATGTAATGGAAGTAGCGGTATATCTTTTTTTTTTATTTTTTATATATGTTGTGATGTACATCTGAGTGGAAAGCTGCAGGTACTTGGTTATGTTAAGTTGGTTGTTGAATGAATGGAGACCAATGTCAATAGAAGCTTATGTTAAATTGCAAAAAGTGGCGGAGTTTGAGAAGATTAAATGATTGGAGAAGCTCAGATTGTGTCACTGGAGAGAAGCCTGTGATTTTTATTTTATTCAACATTGAACTAAATTCTTCAAAACATGATGAATAATGCACAATAGGATTGATAACATGCATTTAGAAATGAATAGGTTGCATTTTCACTTTGGCTACAGCATTGATAGACCCTGCTATGTTTAGTTCTTTCCAATTTAAACAATTTTTGCACTTGCAAACATGCATATCAATTTTTGTTAAACAAGCACGTCTATAAATGAGTGAGTTGTTATTCCTGATGAGTTGAATGTCCTGGTTTTTTTTTTTTTTTTTGGTCATCCGTCTAGTTGTAACCCATCACATGTGGTCAGTGACATGCATAATGTCTCAAATGTGTCTCCTATGACCACTTCATGACCATCCACTTCACTTATGAATGGGTCTCGTGTGTGTGTTTGTTACTATATTTGCTCAACTTCCGATGTATGTCCTTTATATGATTTAATAACAGTGAAATCATGTGTAGTTTACGTAGGTCTGACCATTTGTAATCAGATCACCTGAGACTGAAGTTGTAAACGAGGCCTAAAATGCATTACTCTTTTGTAGACTGGCATAGATTGAACTCATTATAACCTAATCTAGTTTGCGTTAGACGGAGCAGAAGCCTACACCTGTATTTGCATCGTGTTTGTTCACCTCACAGCGCTACCAAAATGCGGTGCAGTGTTATTTTGCAGTTTTGTTTGAATTATTTTTGTAATATCTGATATTATCTTTGTGCTTCGTGCTGCCATAGTAGGGTTTTGCGAGTGTTTTTCTTCAGTCTTTTCATTTTACCTTGTTATAGTTGGTTTGCCGGTGAAGTGTTGGGGAGTATATCTATTAACAGTTCAGAAAATGCCCTAAAATTACATTTTGTAGTTTAAATTTGCAGATTAGAAGTTGAGTGTTGCGTAATAGTGTAATCATTGTCTGTTCTCAGACCGAATCTAGCAGCATTAAATCGACCTGCAGTTCACCAACTCTGTAAGCCAAATTGTAGCCTCAAGCCAACGAAGGCGGCAAGAGCTTCTACTTCCTCCTAACCACATTTATACAGCGGTAAAGTGCGCATGCATGATCAAATCTTTTCATATCAGTATGAAATAGTTTTAAAAACATCATAGACACAATTTTTGCATTTGTGCTTAGTCATAATGTACATTAAGTATTTGAATGGGCAATGTTTTTTCAGCGTATCGGCGGAAAAAAGAATTGTATTAGCATTTTTTTTTACTGTGGTTTTCAGGATACGTTTTTTAGCCAATGGTAGTTGTAATCATTAGCAGTCTGGACTTCTTAGGCTCTTTTGCTGGCGTCGTAACCATACTCATCTGAGAGAGTAGCGCTCTCAATATGCAAGCGTCATTAAATGCTAATCATGGCCGCTGGGTGCTGTGCTGCAGAAATAAGCTTTTTGGTCTCACGGTTTCTCACTGGTGACCAAGTAACCCTGTCCTGACACGGTCTCGCTGGCTTCTCCCCTACAGGCCAGCGCACCATCTGTCCACCCTCACAGCTGTCATCCAGAGCAGCTTTAACCGAAAAGACTCTTTTTAATGCGCGAAACCATACTGCTGGGCTAATCTTAGTGCACTTGCTATTCTACCAAGCTTATTTTTGAAATTGGGTATGAGGATCAGGGATGGTCCTTTACCTTCAGCATTGCATTATAGTATTTTGTCAACGTGGATGGGTTATCTGGATGTCCTTATAATTTTAGCAAGATCCTGGAGTGCACATTTGATGTTAACTTTACTGTCCCATGAAGCCACGAGAGAGGAGTTGTTAATAGATGAGTAGCAAAGCAGCTGAGGCTGGTTGGTTACATGAAGATGGCAATATGGCAGCTATAATAACAACGTTTAATTCATACTAGATTTGCCTGCCTAACTTTCCTCCTCCTCAATTTCTCCTTCAGAAGTAATCTCATGTGCTAACAAGAACGATCTCTCTCTCTCTTCAGTCTTCTTGTAAGGATATGGCACTGGTGGGGGGCACTGCTGACCTAAAGCTGTGTCATTTATGGTGTATGTGTTCACAGTTTCAACCTCTGTGGGATATGGAGAGGTCCAGCTGTGCCAGCTTGCACCCACCAAGCCAAGAGCAGTTCGGGCCAGAGCATCTGTGTGCCAGTTCAGAAGTGTGTGTGGAGGGTTTGTGTGCCAGCCTGCTAAATGGACCTGAATTTAACTGTGTCGTTTAGTTGGACGTCTGTCTGTGTTTTTTCTGTGTGTGTCCTGAAAAACCTGGATCCATATGAAGCAGAATAGCAAATTACAAGAGTATTTTGGTAGTTAACGTGAAGTAGTCTATACTGATAGATGATCTTCAGATAAATGTTGTTCCAAAACAGAAAACGTATTCTTCTGTGGAAGACCGTTTTCCCTCCCAAGAAAGTTTTTTTTTTTTTTTTAAGTGTAAACGGCAGAAAATCTAGAAATGTATCCATCTTTAGTCTCTCTCCTTTTGAACTGTTCATTTATTTGTTAATTTATTATTTTTTAATCCTTGCTATGAAAATACCTCTAGATGCTACAGTTGATATATGGCCAAAACAAAACACAAGTAAAAAAAAAAAGTTTATTTTGTAAAGTTCTGATGCCTAAATTCACTTGGAAAAGTTTTTACTCCAAAGTAAATGTTTAATTTTTGTATTAATAATTGTTGTTATTTGATTATTTTTTAAGTGTCATAAAATGATTGGCTTATATATTGGCCAGAACTGTAATATCAGTGCCAGTGTAATTAATTTTAGTATCATTAGTACTATTATAGCTTTCATTTAGATTTTTAATTTGTTTTCATTTTTATATTTTTAGCTTTCATTTCATTCAAGTTCCATTCCAATTTAGCAATTTTTTGTTATTTTTTTTATTTTAATTTCACTTTCAGTTTTTTTCCCCTCTTAGTTTTCTTCTTTTCTGTTGCACTCTTTGCATTTTAAATGCCTAAAGTCCTATGCAAACTCCCAATTACTTAAGTTAGTTGACTAATTCTTTAGGCAACCAACTGATAGTTTGATGTTTACTCTGTACATTTGTGCACATAAAGTATTGTGTGTGTGTGTGTGTGAATGCATGCATGCACGTGCACACACTTACGTGCCAGCGTACATCACCCTTCTCACCAGCTGGTCGTCTGACATCATGTCACCATGGCGCCAGGCCTTTGGCGGCCTGTAGAAGCCTGCAGCACCATGCCAACGGCACACACACAGAAACAGGAGTTTAGTCTTGCATTTAGGGAGCGGGAGGACCATGCCAACTCTGGTAGCCAAGCAGGAGAGCCTTCTTCTGCAGACACACACACATATACACACACACAGGAGCAAGTGTGATCCATGCCAGCGGTGGTCTCAGATCAGGAGAGCTCACTTCACTAGACAGACACAGACACTCCACTGAACAAAGGAACATACACGGCCAAGAGTGCAGCGTTGCATTTAGAGAGCGAGGAGGAAAACGGATGGAGGCACTGAACATTTGTCTACTGTTTAAGTTCGCAGGGTTCAGCCCAGGCCTGCACAGTTTACGGCTAATGCGTTTGGAAAATGATCAGGCGCTGTGAAGGAAACAGACGCACACCTGGTAGAAATGGTAGCTATTGTATGAAACACTGTTTTCGAGTTGAAAGAAAAAAAGTTTAGGAAACCTTAGTGTAAAAATGAAAGAATGCACTTTAATATGAGAGTACTGCAGTGTGATCTCAACATTAGCGAAACAGTTGTACAGTACCAGTATTAACATTTGTTCATATAATATATTAGGGATGTAACGGTATCAAAATTTCACGGTACGGTAATACCTCGGTATGAATGGCATGGTGCGGTATTTATTGAATCATTTACATAAAAACAAATAAAGTGTTTATTAAACAGTTTACATGAACACTGAACATATCAATGGCACACACATTAGCCATCTATCTGTAAACTTT
>JAUMHI010000033.1:21637730-21676339 GCA_032359435.1 Enteromius unitaeniatus
AATCAATAGAGAAAATAAAAACATGCATCCAAACATTTTTAACATTTATTGTCATATTTGAATCAGTTTAAAACCAAGTGTTACTATAAACTAGTGCTGTCAAACAATTAATAAACAAAAAAGTTTTTGTTTACATATGTGTGTACTATGTATGTTTTAGATAAAAACACATGCATGTATATATTTAAGAGAAACAAAATATATATATGTATGTGTGTTTTTACATGTAAATATTTTCTAAATATATGAATGTCTATTTATACATATTAAATAAACACAGTACACATGCATATTAATTTGAAATTCCACGTTTCATAAATGCATTTTTAAATGCTATGTTTAATGTTGCCTTTTTAGAACCCCTTTTCAATTGGAACCATTTATTGCTCATTTAAAAAAAAAAACTAAACAATGAATTACATTTATAAGCATCTATTTTTATTGAACAATTGGAGATCTTTTAATTAAATGTTTTTGTGACACCCGTGGTCCTGCATAACTTATCTTATGTGAACAAAAACCTTTATTTTAATTAATCGTGACTTGTTTGACAGCAAACAAAGTGCTCCAATTACAATGACCATTAAAATAAAATGTGTTCAGGGCAGTTGATGTCTAGTAGTTTTGGACTTGACGTCTTTGACTGGTTAAAGATATGTGGTGATCATTGCAGCCGTTGTTCATGACCTTCATTCAGCAGGTGCACTGTTTCAACAAAGTGATGAAGCTCCAGGAATAGTTTAAGGGACGGAACGCTAGTTTATGTTCAGATCCTTGAACTCTTGTTCACCAGACATGAACCTTTAGATGCGGCTGATTAGTCATCCTGAGCTATGGATCCACTAAGGATGGATGAATATGACATGTCATGGATTGTGGTTTGAGTTTGAGGTCAGCAGTTCCTGCCTCCTGGCCCTGCTGTGGTCATCGAGGCTGAACCTGTGGTTTACTTAGAGAGTGTCCTTCTGATCATGGCTTGTAGATATTAGTGCATTGGGGATGTTTTTCAGTCTGATCTGCAGGAGCGTATAACATTCTGATACCGATACACCTTGAGTTCCTGAACGATACCTTTTTTGATGCCACTTTTATAAAATCGGTTTTAACAAAATGACATTGTATCAAAAAACGTTTTTTTTTTTCAGCTTGTTGAGATTCACACAGACTCAAAACCTCATCTCCTGAGCCACTGCATGAAAAAATACATCCAACACAATGAATCATTGCAAATTAGTTTTTTTTAAAGTTCAAATAGTTTTCAGTTTTTACACATGTTGTGCTATCTTTACACTAGTGCATTATTATTTATTCTTACAATATCCTTATTTTTTCCCCTCTGAAATGTTGTGTATTTAAATTTTAAAGGCATAAAACATTTGTCTTTTAATTAATAGATTTCATTTTATTGTTGATTTTTATATTAGTTTAAAAAACTGAAGAAGTACTGCTTTAATAATTTTTGTAGTAGCCTATATGTACATTCTACTGAACAATAGTAATCTATTTCTGCTGCCATGTCCAAACAAAACTTTTGTTTGACGGCTTGCCATGAATACCTTTACAGTTCTGTGTGTACATGATATGACGATAGATTTACTCAAATGAAACGGTCAAATGCTCTTAAAGAAACCCTCGGAACAGTACTGGAGATGTTATTGATGTAGCCCACTGTGTTTATATCCTCATTTAGTGAGACACAAGACATAAATATCACCTGAAGCATCACGCGCAGGTCAGTGTGCTAGTAAACAAAACCGACAGACATGCAGAAATCATCTTTTTTGCGGTTAAATATTGATACTATTAAAAGCGGGAGTGTGCTCACTTGTGTGTGCGGCGCGCACGTTTATGTGTGTGTGTGTGTATGTATCGCCATACAGAGAGCGCAACTTGATGTAGAGACAGAAATGACGTACAGCCGTGTAAATTATATTATAAATAACATAAGGCTTTTACACACTTCAGGTCAAACACACTGGCTAGTGCTGCAGTCTTATTGGCTCACTGACGTTGATGCGATTAACCCCGTTAGGTATCGAAATTGGGTACCGAACAACAATACTCGGGCAATTTGGTCTGTACCTAAAAAGTATCGAACTCTATACCCAGCCCTAGTTTCAATTTTTTTTTTTTTTTTTTTTCCCCCTCCCCTCCCAAAATGCACTGAGCTTGAAGAGACTGATCTAGGTCTTCAGCTTTACTTTAACAATGCGGTGTGTCTTTAGTGTAGTTTTTATTTATCTGTGGGTAAATTTGATTCTGGTAACACAACGTAGCATGCTAAATGCATATTGCACTTTAAAGGTGTAATTAATTAATTAGTTTTATAATTAAGTTAAACCAATGTAATGTAGCCTTCAAGCAATAATTAAATGATTAGCGTAGTATTCACTGCATGATTATTAGCTATAAATTATTTAATAAGGTCATATAATATTGATTGTTTTGACTAAGAAAGACCCTGTAATTAAAATAAGTTCTACATTGTGTTTGTTAAACCATAAGGGACTTATTCAATCCAAGTTTCCTACCTACTTTTTCTGTCTACTACAGATATTGCAACTCTTTTATTATTAATATTATGATTTTTGCACAGATACCAGCACTTTTGACATCCCTACTTATATAGTAGGGATGTCATTTGTGCATATAGTCCACCTTTGTTTTTTTTTATGTAAAGTGTAATTAAATTCCTGACAGGAAAGGACGTGACATGTGGCCAGGTATGGCTTCCTATACTTGGAATTTGTGCTCTGCATTTAACCCATCCAAGTGCACACACACACACACACACACACAGCAGTGAGAAGTGATCAACCAATCACACACTGTGAACACACACCCGGAGCAGCGGGGAGCCAGTGCTGTGGCGGCAGAGATCGCTGGTTATTCACTAAACCCACTCACAATCCCTGCCCGGACCTGGGACTCGAACCCACGACCTTTGGGTTACAAGTCCAACTCCCTATCCATATAGGCCACGACTGCCCTAAAAAAATGAAAATAAAAAATCGAAATATGGAGTAGATCAGAGGTGCTCGGTCTGCCTTCCTGCAGTCTTGAGCTGCGGCTGTAATTAAACACGCACCTGAAGGAGCTCATCAGGGTCTTTGGTTCGTTTATAAATTACCGTCAGGTGCGTTCGAGCAGATCTCTGCTAGAAGAAAAATATGCAGGTGCAGGGCTGATAAATAGACTAATTACGTGAAGTCACTTATCAGTTTAAAAGTGTGCTGTATTAAGTGTTTATGATGAACCAGTCTCCGCAGCATCTCTTTGGTCTAAAACCGTTTCATAACCAGGCATGATGTGAGGAACACTGACTGTTCAACTTTTGAGTGTCCGTGTTAATCAGAGTGAACCAGTGTGGCAATCTGTACTTTTAACATGCTTAAAACACACACCACTGTTTTTGTAGTTGAATTTAGTGTTGCTATTTTTATTTAGTCTTTATAGACTAGTAATATTGAACTTTTTATTCTCAAATTTCATTTTCATTTTATTTTTAGCAGTTAAGTCAGTGTGTTTGTTTTATTTTTATTTTTTTTAAGTACATTTTGCCAATGCTGCCAGCATTATTTAAACTTAATGACTTAATTTTAGTATTTATTCATATTTGTTAAAATATTTTTTGTAAAAATGTAATTAGCATTTTTATATTTTCAGATTTATTAATTGTTTATATACTTATTTAATTTATTTTATTTTAAATTCCGTTTTAGTGACTTTAGTACAGTTTTAGTAGTAGTTTATTTCAGTATTTTATTTCAGTTAGAAATGAAAAATTGGCAACTAATATTGTTTTAAGTTCAGGTTTTTCATCTAATGTTTGTTTGTTTTTTATTTATTTTTTATTTAATCATTTTTATTTTTATTCACCCTCAAGTTGTAGGAAACCTGTTTGAGTTTCTTTTCCCGACGAACACAAAAGAAGAATTGTGAAGAATGTTGGTAAACAAACAGTTGACGGTAGAGTAATTTTAGTTTTTCCATACTGTTGAAGCCAGTGGCTACCGTGAACTGTTTGGTCAGTTTTAGTCCGTTTTAATGCTTGAATGTAGTTGTTTTATAATCTACAATTGACAGACAGATCTGCTTGTTTGCGTCTTTGTTGCTGCAGGCACTCGGCCAAAGCCGACGGTTAGTTTAGACTTGTTTCCTATCGATTATTAAAGCAGTATAAATAGGATATGCATATGTCTGGCCTTTTTATTTCACAAGGAATGAAGATATTTCTGTGTAGCCATCTAAATCTGAGCGGTTCAGATTGATGGATTTTATGTCGACTGTTTGTTCTGGCTGCTGTATCCAGCTGTAAATCTCTCTTTAGCTTTCTTTATTATATTAACAGAAGCTACGTCTAATAGCAAAATAATACCAGTTTCATACGCCGTCTTTATTGCTAAAGACTAGGATTTGGCTACGGAAAACCACCGCTCGCATTAAATGACAACTTAAGCGTGTGCATGTGTTTATTTATTTTTTCCACCCAAAGGCAATGGCTTTCAAGGTAATAGCAGCTCTTTTTGTCTGCGTGAGGGAAAAATATGAGAAATCCTTTTCACCGTGATGCCGCACGCGTGTGTGTTCGGGCCCACACGACTCCTACACACATGCACACTCTCTTTATGATGTATAACTGGGAGTATACAGCCCTTGAGCCATGCAAAATGGAAATGGAGTTTAGGAAGCTTTGCTTTAACTGAATAAGGGTGGCAGGACCTCTGCCGTAAACAGCCCATTACACAGTTCATATAGTCATTTAAGCCTCACGGCTCTGTGGCGTCCAGCGCGGCTGTCTGTGTGCGCCTCGCACCTCCTGCTATTTTTCCATTTGCCTGTTTGCGTTCCTGATGATGCCCTGTAGCATCACTGACGGCCGGCTGCATCCCGAGCGCCTTCTTACCACTGCGCCAGTTTGGAGGTAATGAATTGTGCAAATGCACAGTGAACGAGCTTGATCCACTTGTGAAGCTAGTTGAAGCAGGCCTCTTCCTCCTTCAGCCTTTTGATAATATATCATATGTTCACCAATAATACATATGAAAAAAAAATATAGGACTAGTTGCTTTCATTTAAAAAATAGCACAATATTTATATAAAGATTTCAAACAACATGCTTTATTTTTTGCTCTGAAAAATAAAACTGCTAAGTATTTATATTTATATATATATATATATATATATATATATATAATAGTGTTAATATATAGATTTTGATTTAGTTGTACTTTTATTTTATTAATTTGTTTAATTTTATTTTTTCTCTACATCCAGTCTTTTATAATGTGTTTATATCTATCACTAATAATAATAAAAATATAAATAAATAAAAATATAATTATAAATAAATAAAAATGTGCATGTAGATACTTTTTGCTTTTATTTATTGAAAACTTTTTTATTTAATTATTATATTTTTATATTTGCAATGAAACATCCCTTCTCTCACTCTGTTTATTAAATTGTTGTATTATTTCCTCACTCCACCCCAGATTTTACTGGATATCTTGTCACGCTGACTGCTGTTTTTACATCTTGGACAGGAAGTGTAAGAGCGTTCTGGAATGTTTGTCCATTTCTAGGAAGAAAGTGGAAATGTCTGAGCTTGACCGTGTGTTTTTTCTCTCCCTATTTATTTGTATGGCTTCTTGGGCTCAGAATCGGATGTTAACTTATCTTTATTTTGTTTTCAAGTCAACATGTCAAGTCAACACATCAAGTCCTACATATTAAGATGTATTAATGCTTGTTTCAAAGAGAGAACTCACCTTTTTCTTCTAAATGTGATAAATGTAGTAACTTTTTTTGTTTTTTTTCCTCAAACACTACTCCATGTTGACCTTTTTATACCTTTCTAGTAGATTGTGGGATTCGATTGGAGATGAAGTAAAGCTACACTATAGCTTTAAGTGCACATGCTTTGTAAATCTTGGCACAGATTGGTGGGTACGGCTGTGTTTTTGAGGCTGTTGTAGATCCAGGGCCTGTCGTTCGGGGTTTCCTTGGCAACGGTGTTTGTGGGTGTGTGTGCTTGAAGAGAAATGTCTGTGGCGGGCTGGAGAAGGCCTGACGGCCATGCTGCTGCCGCTGTACGCCATTAAAGCTCGGCACCGGAGCAGCACACAGGCCTCTCACACGGCGGACGCTGAAATCTGAGAATGTCAGTATGCAAGTATTTGTTCAGGAGGAGAGAGAGGGGGCCATGCAAGGAAACCACACTATAAATGACAGGAAAAAAAATTAATGGCTGCCTCAGTTGACATGCTCCTTTCTCTTTATGTGCTTGCTTTTTAATTTTTGTGTTATTAAACAGATAAGCTACTATTCAGTAGTTTTCAAAGTTTTGAGTTTGGAACATTGTTTTGAGAAGGAAATGAATCTTTCTCATCAAAAGTGACAAAAACATTTATAATGCTACAATTTCTGTTTTAAGCAAATGCCAAATGTCCTGCACGGTGTTGGGCTGTAAGCACAACCCCCATCTGTGGACGTCGGGCCCTCATGCTACCCTCATAGAGTCTGACCATTTTGACAGTTTCTGACCGTTTGAGCAGACACATGCACATTTGTGGTCTGCTGGAGGTCATTTTGCAGGGCTCTGGCAGTGCTCCTCCTGTTCCTCTTTGTACAAAGGTGGAGGTAGCAGTCCTGCTGCTGGGTTGTTGCCCTCATACCGCCTCCTCCATGTCTCCTGATGTACTGGCCTGTCTTCTAGTAGCACCTCCATGCTCTGGACACTACGCTGACAGGCACAAACCTTCTTGCCACAGCTCGCATTAATGTGCCATCTTGGATGAGCTGCACTACCTGAGCCACCCGTGTGGGTTGTAGACTCCGTCTCATGCTACCACTAGAGTCAAAGCACCACCAGCATTCAGAAGTGACCAAAACATCAACCAGAAAGCACAGGAACTGAGAAGTGGTCTGTGGTCACCAACTGCAGAACCACTTCTTTATTGGGGGTGTCCTGCTAATTGCCTATAATTTCCACCTGTTGTCTATTCCTTTTACACAACAGCATGTGACACTGATTATCAATCAGTGTTGCTTCCTAAGTGGGAGTTTGATTTCACAGAAGTGTGACTGACTTGGAGTTATATCGTGTTGTTTAATTGTTTTAACAGTGCTTTGTTGACAAGAACACAAACCTATATATATATATATGTGTGTGTGTGTGTGTGTGTTTGTGTGTATATATATATATATATACACACACACACACATAAATACATACACATATATATATATATATGTGTGTGTATGTATGTATGTGTGTGTGTGTGTGTGTGTGTGTCTATATATATATATATATATATATATATATATATATATATATTTATATGTGTGTATATGTGAGCAATATGTTTTGATGTTAACTTTTTGAATGGGTTTAGATGGTGTGTTTTTGAAAATGGTACCGGCTAATAAATTGTGGAAAATTTTGCTGAATTCATGTGATCTAAGTTAAAACATGAAAAACATGATTTTCCTATTTAATTCGGTCAGCCCTTTTTTTCTGAAACGCTTCATGAAAGCGCTTATGGGTTTAGTGTACAATTACATTATATCCCCAAAATGGAGTCTTGGTGTTGAGTCTTTCATTGCTCACTGTTAGGCCGGGAGGGAATATGCGAGATGCTTACATCATTTGAGTGTTTTGGAAGCTGTCCTGAATATTTTCTGGATGACAACGCAGTCTGACACTGCAGCTTTCTGAGAGGGTTCTCATATCTTATGAAAGCTAGATTTTGCACAAAGACAGAATTTCTCTGTTAACAAAATCTCATTTACCCACAGAAGCACTAGCACACCCTTAAAGACAAACTTGATCATTCCCACTACGGTGATTTTTGTACATTACTGTCCAGTGTAAAAAATTGTAGTTGACTCACCCACAGCTGTTTCTGTTAGAGAGATCTGGGTTACAAGGTGGTGCTTCTTGTGCGCTCTTTCTGTCGCTTTCTACACTTGGAGGTTTTTTTTTTCTTTTTCATTCATGATTTACTGTTGGATTTAACATCAGATTTGGGCTTTGGTAATCATACACAATATTGTTCAAGGTTGTTGTTTTTTATTTGGAAAAAGTATGTTATGCCTACCAAGTCTGCATTTATTTGATCAAAAATTCTGTAAAAAAATGTAATTTATCTCAATATTACTACTTAAAATAACTGTTTTCTATTTGAATGTTTTATGTAATTTATTCCTGTACCTAATTTTCATCATTACTCCAGTCTTCAGTGCCACGTGATCCTTCAGAAATTTGCTTATTTTCTGCTCAAGAAGCATTTTCTTATCAGTGTTAAAATAATTTTAAGTGATCATTTATTTGAAATAGTTGATTTCTTGGTAACTGTAAATACATGTACTGTAAAAAGTTTAACAAAATTTACACTGCATTTCTTAAGTACACTGTAAGTATGCATGCTGTTGTGTAAAAGTCTTTTAAGAGAGAAAAAATACTGACCTCAAACTTTTTAACTGTGTATTACGTGCCATGTAGCTTTATGCAAGAAGATGGATATTTGTCCTATTACAGAGTCTTGCATGATGCTTTAACTGTGTCCTCAGCATGATGTTCTTTTGTAGACAACAAAATCCACCAGCGAACTGTTTTCAGTCTATCACACGCCTCCATCCGAGATGTTACACGACCACTTGTTTTCAACAAAACGTTCTTTTGGTGGCCTTCAGTCTGACTCTTCAGTGAGTTTTGGATGATGGCCACTGCTTGGCAGATTCACAGCTCCACATTTTCTCACCTTTAACTTCACAGTTTTTTGGAGAATATGCAGTGACTTGAAATTTGCTTATATTCTTGGCATAACTTTATTTAATTTATTTAAGGCTTTTTTTGTGTGTAATTTGACTTGGATGTGTTAATGTTGCTTGGTTTTTCATGGTGCTGTAACTCGGTGTGGATGTTGACAGCAACTTCAGGTTATTCAGACAGTTATGGAACATGTCTGCACAAGTGGACAAACAAGTAAACATGTGACTTGGACATAGTTGCTTCAGAGCTAATGTAGGTGTGGCAAATGGAGACTTTAATATACACTGCCATTTACTTGTTTGCTAGAAACTAGAATTTGTATTCAGCAAGGATATATAAAATGGATCAAAAGTGATCATAAAGACATTTATAATGGTGCAAATAAATGCTGTTCATTCTTTTTTTTTAAATAATGCTGCACTGTTTGCATACAAATAACAAATATACAAATGTAGTATATTAAAATAATTTCTGAAGGATCATGTGACGCTGAAGACTGTATGCTAAAAATTCAGCTTTGCATCACAAGAATAAATTCCATTTTAAAATGCATTCGAATGGAAAACGGTTAGTTTAAAATGTCACAATATTACCGTATCTTTTAAATGAATAAATGCAGCCTTAGTGAGCATGGTAGACTTATTTCAAAGACATTTAAAAAATATCTGACTAAACTAACTGTTCTTTGCTTGTTTGTTTGTTTAGTGTGGCCAGGGGCTGTGAGGGCTCCTCGGGGAGACTCCAGACAAGCCCACACAGAGAATGCTGGAGGTGCAGGAGGAGAGACCAGCAGCAGCAGCCACGGCAAGCACCACAGCTACCGGAACCACAGGAAACGCTTCAGGCAGGAAGGAGAGGGCCAAAGAACGGCAAGAGGAGGGCCAGGACTGCAGCAGCCCTGTCGCAACCCCTAATACCGGGCCCCGGAGCACCCGGGCCAAAGCTACGCCCACACACACACACTCCCACACACACACACACACCCCCAGTCCCCACCAGCACTCTACTGCTCCTGCCTCTGTCGCACTGGGACTGACGTCAATGCATTCCAGCAACCCCAAAGTGAGGAACTCTCCATCGGCTAACACTCAGAGGTGAGAGGAAAATACTTTTAAAAAACACAGTTTAGTACTGCTCTCTATAAACGTGCTACAGTTTGAAGAAGTACATTTTTATTCAGCAAGGATGCATTAAATTAAATCAAAAGCGACAGTAAAGACGTTCATAATGTTACAAAAGATTTATGTCTCAAATAAAGGCTCTTATTTTAAACTATTCAGCAAAATCATATAAATGTATCATGGTTTCTATAAAAAAAACGTTAAACAGCTGTTTTCAGCATTTGGTAATCATAAGAAATATTTGTTGAGCAGCACATCTGTATATCAGAATATTTCTGAAGAATCATGTGACTCTGAAGACTGGAGTAATGATGCTGAAAATGAGCATTTTTAGGATTTTTAATTTAAATGGATAAATGTAAATTCTTTCATTTAATTACTCACCCTTATGTCTGTTTATCTTGAAGCACACATTCAAATATTTTTGATGAAATCTGAGAGCCCTCCATAGACAGCAATGCAACTGACACTTTCAAAACCCAGAAACATCATAAAAAATATATTTTTATAGATTCATAATACTAAATTTGAACCACTGATGTCACTTGGACTATTTTAACAATGAATTTCTACTTTTCTGGGCCTTAAATGTGTCAGTTACATTAATTTCTATCTAGAAACCTCTCAGATTTCATATAAGCCTAGCTGATTTTGGAAAATGTAGCATTGCAAACCCCTGATTTGAATACATTTTCGATATTGTTTTTTTTTATTTTTTTTTTTATTTTATTTCCCTGGGTAAATAACTTAACAAACATTTGTAATGCAGTCAGACACAATTGTGGTTACTATTAATTCACCACTATCTTATATTAAGCTGTTCTTAAGTGTATGAGGAGTAGTGGTAGTTGTTGTTGTTGTTTTAATTTCTCCCTAATGGAGATGCACCACACCAGCGAAATCATTTGCGGCCCACTTATTCGCAATTCCCACACTCCTTATGGCCATTGAGCTGTCTCTTATAGACAGGAAACCAGTGTAAGCTGAAGTAACTGCAGCACAAGTGCAGGGCAAACTGTGCCCTAAAGGCAGCCGTGGACCTGGAAAGCTTCCAGAACCTCATTGAGCATTTGAGAAACTGACCCACTCCAGCTCAGCCTGAGCATATACATCCCGCCCTGCTGGACGTTGGTTCCAAAATGGCTGCTCTTGCTGATTCACAGATCTGGAATTGGTTAAAGAGTCTGCAGCGGGGCTCTTGGGAGTCCTTCAGCGAATACTATGGCCCATAGCCTAATCACAACCCATTCTGTATATGTGACCCTGGACTACAAAACCAGTCTTAAGTCGCTGGGGTTTATTTGTAGCAAGATCCAAAAATACATTGCATGGGTCAATTACAGGTTTTTATTTTTTTTTTATGCCAAAAATCATGTTCCATGAAGATTTGTTGTAAAATTACTCATCTTTGATTAGTGAAATGCATTGATAAGATATTAATTTGGACAACTTTAAAGGTGATTTGCTCAGTATTTCGATTTTTTTGCACCCTCCGATTCCAGATTTTTAAACGGATGTATCTCGGCCAAGTATTGTCCTATCTCTAACATCCTAACAAACCATGTATCAGTAGAAAGCTTATTTATTGAGCTTTTATATGATGCATACATCTCAGTTTTGTAAAATTTTACCTTATGACTGGTTTTGTGGCTCAAGGTCACATATATTTGCGGCTGCTGTCCAAAGCGTTTGAATTTTCTCTGAATGCTGGAAAATATTTAGCGTTGTGCGCAGAGCTCTGAAACATGGCCATGGCCTGTGAAACCGGTACCTCACTTTTGGAAAGCAGTTTGCGCTTTCACATTCGGATCCAATATGGAGGCATAATGGACAGGAATATGAGCGTTCCTGCCAAACTCAAAGGTGTCCAACAATGACCAGCCCTTACTGTTGGCGTGTAACTGATTTTCCCCGATAACCAGGAGCTGCGGACCCGTTGCTTTGGGTATGGATGGAGGCTAGCTTGTGGGAGATCTGGTTTGACGAGTTTTGATTAAATATTAACCTGGCAGTCTGTCAACAATGAACAGGACTAGGACAGAAGGTCGCTGAGAGTACTGTAATTGCGTCACCGGTGCACGTTTTCCTCCTATTATCGAATGGCATGTTTTCAGGGTGTGGTGGCTGCAATCGTCAGTCAGCTGTTAAGATATGACTGAGTTGTATCCGCTTTTTCATTTTGGCCTAAGTGGTATTCTTTACTGAAGAAAGGGAAGTTAATAGTATTCTGCTGGTTTTCCACCGGCGAAATGGTAGAAACGTTTGTTTTCAAAATCTTGTTTTGTGTTCGCTAGTGACTTTTGTGAAGCATTTAGGAAATATTGTAAAGTATAAACATTTTCAGCACAGTGTGCCATACTACTGACAGAAAATAACACATTAAAGCTTGTAACACTTCAACAAATCATAACACCATGATATATTATAAACAAATGCAAGATGTAGTAGTTATAAGGCAAATTGCATTACCATTAACAGCCCCCAAAACATCATTGGATATTATGGACAACTTTTAAAATGACCTGCTTGATTTGAAAAATATTTAGATGTTCAGCAGTGCCAGTGTTTTATTAGTGCTGACATTATTGATCTTGACCTTCCAAACTATGTGCCCTGGGTCAATCTCACGCGTTTTACCTTTCTGCTTTCGCAGCAGTCCGAAATCCAAGCAGGAGGCCATGGTGAGGTCGCCACCCGTGATGTCCCCCTCCAGCGCCGCACAGATGGACTCCAAACTGCCCAACCAGGGAAAGCAAGGAGGCGCCGGTAGCCAATCACAGCCGTCTCCTTGTGACCCCAAGTCACTGAGTGGAAGCCACACACCCAAAGGTCCCCAAGGCCCCATTGGGAGTATGGGACTCAAAAATGGACAAGGCCTAAGTTCAGGCAATGGGGCAAAAGGCAAGATTAAAAGAGAGAGAAGCACTTCAGTGGAGTCATTTGAACAAAGGGATACAGGAACGCCAAACAATGAAGGGGACCAGAAAGGTAAAATAAAATGTGGTTTTGTTTTTGAATTATGGCGCTGGTTCAGAGCTCCTGCATTCATAATGCATCATTCATTAAAGGGATAATTTACCACTATGGTTTTAGATGACATCTAGTGTGGTTTTAAGCATCTCCAGTGGCTTGTGTTACTATATTGGTCAGGTAATTATATTGAGCGGTATCATGATGTGCAGTTATTTTTGTATCTCTGAATATTATGATCATCCTGTGGCAAAGAGTGATACTATTACCACCTTGCTTTGACATTGAATGGGCAATAATTTTGTGCCCATTCTCAAGAAATGAAGCAGTTTCTGCTTATGTTTTTTCCCCCTCCTTTTTTAAAAATGTATTTTATTATTTATTCCAAAAAAAAAAAAAAAAGTTAAGGCTGTACTTGCAAGAAGTAATATTTGTCTCACCTCAGGTCAGTGTACTGTAGCACTGTAACCTGCGTAACGCAATGAGATTAGTGTTTAACCAAATTGTTGTTGTTGCTATTATTTAATTGCCAAATTTTAAAGTACTACCTCCATTGCTTAAAATGTACACTAACTACACTAGTTTTTAATTTATCATCACAATTTATCATATTATGCAGCCCTCTCACAGTAGGGAAATTTTGACTTATAAGTTTGGTAGTATCTGGTTATATTGTTGCTGCCTTGTAATAAATCACACAATAATGGGATGAAGTTACATCACATAGATGACAAATTAATAAACTTTGTAGTTATGTATTTTGCTTTGAGGGAAAACCAAGTAAATGTGATAAAATACTGATATAGAAAGCTAGATAGACTTGTGTTTTTGTTTTTTCCAAAAAGACGCTCAAAAAGATGCAACTTTAAATAAGATGCAATGCAAAATGCATGTTAGAAATATAAATAACAAGGAGGATTATTGTGGATGCACATTCTGTCATCTTCCGTCCATATATAGAGTATGGCAGAGCTCTATTGCGAATCACCTTTCATTGACCCATGATGCTAACACGCACCTTATCCCAAGGGCCTCATATTTTTGCTGGTTTTCCTGTCATGTATGCATTTGTTCATTTGGCAGTGTTGCACTGAGTGCTGTAGTGGTGCGTGAAGACATTCACACCCTGTATGTTTTCTAGTGGCAGCATCACAGGAAAGGCCTGGTTTAGGAACACCAGGGAACAAACCATTTGGTTTGCTAAGTGAGGGGGAGCCAGCTTGCTGCTTTCTTTCCCTCTTCTCCCCCTTTTTAAGGTTGGTGTTCCTGACAGTCAGAAGGACCCCTGCTGGTTGTTAATGCCTCTGCATAAACATATTTCAGTGTGAGGCTCAAGCATTTTTTTTTTTTTTTTTGTTCTCTTGTTTTCGTTTTAGATTTTGTTTTGTTTTTTTAAATCAGCTTTCCCCGGTTTAATTTTCTTCATTGGTAATTCTTGAGGGGCAGCATTCAAGTCTGTCGGTATATATTTAAATGTTAGTTTTAAATGCTGATGTTGATGTTTAAGTCATAAGAAATGCCTAGTTCAGAAGCAACCTGTTTGGTTTTCTTTGTGTACCCATGTTCTTGTATGCTCACAGGGAGACAGCTTGTAAGTCTGTTTGGTGTCTCTGTGCGTGTTTGTTCAAGCCATCGAGAGTTTGCTCTTGCCGTTTGAGCAGTGTGTGTTGTCTGTACACAGGAAGTCTTATATCTCCCCTTTTGACCCATCTGTGTCCTAGTTTCAGTGAGATGTTGTGGTCTGGGAACTAACCAGCTGAATAGACACTTACAATAGTGCTACTGAATTGTCTTTTTAAAACCTTGTTCACACTGTTTTTTTTTTTTTGTTTGTTTGTTTTTTTCTGTCCTCCTTACTGTAGGTCACCTTTGTTGTAGGTGTTCCTTTTAACTCATGGATCCCGAATTGTTACTGGTGGGCTGCACAACTATCCTTAAATGTAAAAAATCTCAACAAATGTAACGAGCATATCCTGGGAAAAAAATGTAAACACTTAAAAAGTGTAGTGGTTAAAAAATGTAATCATATCAGTCTTAAAAGTATATGTAAATGCAAAAGCTAATTCAATTGTAGTTGTGTTGTGGATCTAAAATTGCTGTTTTTGTGCATTAATCTTGCAAAGTGATTTATGTGCATTGTCTTGTTTTTTTTTTTTTTTTTTTGTTTTGAAAGTTTTAGTTTTTGAAACCTTTAACCTCATAATTGGTGAAATGTGTCTGGGTTGCAAATGGTTATTGTACTTTAACTTCTCTAGAACTGGCCTGTGGTTTCATGACATTTAATGGTGACTAAGAACTTTCTGTGTTATCCAAGAAAAGTTTTATTCTTTTTTTTCTGGAGGGAGCAATGTGTGTATTTTTGGCTCCAAGTTATCCAAAGTTTGTTTTAAGCCATCCTAGACACCTTTAAAAGTTTAACAGCCTAGATTAGTCAACATTGTATGAAGAGAGAATGCCAAAGGATAGCACAGCCCTTTCCAGACAAATGTGGAATTTATAATGAATAGAAATACACAATGTATTCATGTCAATGTCAAAATTTAAGAGGACTTTTTCTAAAGTCTAAACCAAGCCTGGTATTGCAGTACACTGCTGTGTGTGATTTTACTGCACTTTCTATCCACAGTTGTGTTTGAGAAACAATTCTGCAATTTAGTAGCAATGTAGTTCCCAGTAGTAGAGATCATATGACTGTTTCATGAACATCATTGTAATCTTACTCTTTTGTCTCTCTAAAGAAATGGGCAGTAGAGCGAAAAGGTTATGTGTTGGGGAGCGACGGTTGCCGTACAGTGGTGCAGATTGGTGTTCAGGGGGAGAGAGTGATGAAGACGACCCAGGATTCTTCAGTATGTGGTTTCAGTATCATTTTTAACTAAATATTTCAGTATTTTTGTTAATAATAAAATACATTTAAAGTGTAGAACAGCTGTTACCTTAAAAATATAGGTATGATATGGTAATTATTGTCACATTTAAGCACAGATTTATTATGTAGTAGTTAATAAAAAGAAAATAACTAGTAATTACTAATTTAATTTATAAGATAATGACATTTTAAGTCTTACTGCAAAAAAAAACCTCACCAGAGTGATTAGAAAAATGTATCTTATTGTTACTAATGCTGAGTGATCATATCTGTATTGCTGCTTATGTTTTGCACAGACTGTAACTCCACTGACATAAAGCCAGATCCAGTTGCGCTTTCTGCCTCTACGCCTACCCATAATACAGTTGGAGGACAGAGCACAGCGTCTGAATTGGGGAGTGGGCAGAAACCAGGGTCAAAGGTCGTTTACGTTTTCACCACGGAGATGGCCAACAAGTAAAGATTTCCTGTTTTTTTTTCTTTAGAAATGGTTGTTGTCATAATATAAGTGTGCACTGCTAAAAGTTTGCGAAATCATAGTGCCTTGGTTTTGTCAGTTTATATTCATATTTCCTTTTTGCTGAGCTAAGAAATGTCTAAAAGTAGTAGTGGTAAAAGATGAAAGTGTTTGAGCACTGACAGCAACATGTTTGCTTAAACTAAACTCTTGGATGGCAGATATTAGAATGCCAAATGTTAGTGACAGGATGCGTCAGAAACTTTGTAAGATGTTGTGACCATAACAAAAGTCTCCCACAGTGCTTTGCAATCACACTAGGGAATGAGCTAAGTGTCAATTTCTTGTGACTATTTGTCCATCCTTTTCTAGCACTGGTGTGAATTTGGCTATGACCAGCTGTATGGATAGTCACAGTAATCATTACTTGTGTGTAACATGGTGGGAGTAAAAAAAATATGTTCTGTAATAAAGCTGAAATGTGTGATTTTTGTGCCACTATCATAGCTGTACCAAACAGCTAAAAAAGTTTTTAAATTGCCAGTGTTGCTTTGCCTATCTATTTGGCATACTCAAACAAACACCAATTTTAAAGTGCTGCCAAAGATGCAGATTGGTTACAACTTTTAAGAAAATCAACTTTTGTTTTTACATATTAAACTGGGATTGGCAAATGTGTTTTATGTGAAAACAAATACACACTTCAGGTTTAAATTTAGATATTAAAGCCATTACTGTTTATTGTTCAGAAAAGTTACGCAAAGTTTAAGAGTGACTATTTTTTTCTATCTTTAGGGCGGCAGATGCAGTCATAACGGGACATGTAGACAACATCATCACTTACCATATGAATAATATCTCTAATGGCAAGGGTGGAAAGTCCCAGCTCCCCCTGGTAAGAAAGAACATCTCTGAATTGTGATTACACTAAATGTCAAGAATTTTTCCTACTAAATGTCACGATTCTTTACAAGTGCATTAAAAATGTTTATTTTATTGCATCTTTTTTAGAACAATCAGATTGGGTCCCTCAGAAGTGACACTAAACAGCAAGGAGTTCCGCCCCAGCAACAGCCCTCATCTCTAGCCAGTGATCAGAATCACCAAGCAGCCTCTAAAGTAGCGCAGCCAGGCCAGCAGCAACAACCTCAAGCGCAACCCACCCAACCTCAGCAACCAAGCCAGGGGGCAAAACCAACTAGCCTGCCTCCAGACAATGCACCTTCAGCTGGTATGGACTCTAAGAGCCTCCCCAGCAGTAGCCCACAGGATGGTGTTGGATCCCACGATGGTAGCAACTCTGCAGGGACACCTGGTGGCCAGGCCTCCAACCAGCCTCCCAATGCTGGCCCTCAACAGAGCTTCCCATCCCTTGAATTACCTAAAGGGGCAGATGCCAAGCTCACAGCTCAACACCACCAGCAGCTGGCTCATGAAATCATGTCTAGCATGGGGGACAACCCTGAGGGCCTTTCCCAAGAGCAACTTGAACACAGGGAACGTTCCTTACAGACTTTGCGGGATATACAGCGTATGCTCTTCCCAGATGACAAGGACATGGCTGCCATGGGCCAAGGGAACATGGCTGGACCCCCGCCCAATTCTGCAATGATGGAAGGAGGACCTAAGAAACCAGAACAAGGGCCTCTTCAAGCCATGATGGCCCAGTCAAAAAGCCTTGGGAAGCCAGGTGGTCCGGGAGGACCACGTCCAGATGGGCCTCCCTTTGGTCCACCTGGTCCTAGAGACATGCCCTTTTCTCCAGATGATCTTGGACCCCCTCCACCAGGTCCAGGACCTATGAACTCACATCCAGGTCCTGGTGGAGAGCATGGAGACCATATCACCCCAGAGCAGATGGCCTGGTTAAAACTGCAGCAAGACTTCTATGAGGAGAAGAAGCGCAAACAGGAGCAAATGCAGCACAGACCAATGGGAGATATGATGCTTCATCAGGCGGGACCTAGAGGAATGATGCGAGGTCCACCGCCACCCTACCAGATGAATCCTGGAGAGGTGTGGGGCCCTGGTGGCCCTGAACCATTCCCCGACCAGATGAACATGGGCCCCAGAGGGATGCATCCACACATGCAGAGGATGCCTGGCTTCCCTGGCATGATGAACCCTGACATGGAGGGAGGGCCCAATACTATGCCCAGACCTGGAATGAACTGGCCTGATGATATGCCAAAAATGGGGGATGGGAGGGGATTCCCTCCTGGGCAAGGCATGTTTGGAGGTCCAGGTGGGAGGGTGGAAAGATTCCCTAATCCTCAGTCTGTGCAGGAAGCGATGTTCCATCAAGGTATGGGTGATAAACAAGGCATGGGTCTGACGCCTGGCATGATGATGGAGATGAATCGAATGATGGGTAATCAAAGACCCATGGAGCCTGGAAATGGAGGTGGCATGATGTTTCCCAGAATGCCAGGTGATGGTCCCATGAGCCCCTCCTCAAGAATGGAGTTTGTGAAAGGTCTTGGTCGAGACATGAATGAATTTGGCATGGGACCTGGAAACCTCAACGTAAACATGGGTCCTAGCCCTCAGATGATGCCCCCTAAAATGAGAGAGCCACCAATGAACCTTAGTCCAGAAGAAATTATGAAGATGAGGCAAGGTGGAGGTCCAATGACCGACAATGTAGTTGCTTCACAGAGAATGATGCAGGGGCCTCCTTTCTCTGACCAGCCCCATGCTGGAGACCTCAACATGGGACCCACCCGACAATTCCCTGGCATGGGTCCCCAAGGCCCTGGAAATCCAAGAGGTCCCAGAGGCGAGCCACCCTTTGGACCTGACCAAAGAGGAGGTGGTGTGGGTGGAAATGGTCGTCTTAGTCACATGCCTCCTTTACCACCGAACCAAGCTCCCAACAGCTCAGGGCCTCTGCCTGGCCAGAGAAATATGAGTCGCAAGCCCTCAGACCTGAATGTCCAATCTGGCCCCGCTAATTCACCCAACATCAATGTCAACCCGCTAAAGTCACCAACACTGCGACAGGTCCAGTCGCCGATGCTGGGCTCACCATCAGGTAACCTCAAGTCTCCACAGACGCCGTCCCAGCTGGCTGGTATGCTAAGCGGACCATCAGCGGCAGCAGTAGCAGCGGCAGCCATTAAGTCTCCTCCCATGATGGGCTCAGCAGGGGCATCACCCGTCCATATGAAGTCACCTTCGCTTCCTGCCCCCTCCCCTGGCTGGACGTCGTCACCAAAGCCGCCCATGCAAAGCCCAGGAATCCCTCAGAACAACAAACCTCCCCTTAGTATGACGTCACCAAATATGATGAGCAGTGTAGACCAAGGTACCAAAAAATTTTCTTTTTTAAATAAATGTCCTTATCAGTCAATATGTATTTTATACAGGTTTACTTTTTGGACAGTCTACATTGGCATGGCATATTTTTATGTGGATAGTCTTTTTTTGGGGGTGGGGGTGTGACACTGTTGGGACATTTGGATGGTCCCCATTATACTTTAGACATTTGCTTGCCTATAGGTATCTTTGTAACCACATGTCAATCACCAGGCATTTGTACATACTTGTAGTAGATCATCTGCTTAATATCTGCTGACACGTTTTATTGGTTGCCCAACATCCAACTTCCAACCCTAACCATGACAGTCTACTAGTACTCTAATGACAGTTTGTTGAGTACAATTAACTTTTCAACTGTCTAAAGGTGCCATCAAAATAACCAGGGCTCCATTTCCCAAATACGTTCTAAGCCCAAGTAGACCAATGGTCTTTGATAAGCTTAGCTCACAAAATGCTTTTAAAGACAATGTCCAAGAATATAGTTAGTGGCACTTTTTCATGTGGTCTCAATTATTGCTGCTGATTATACTGTTACAGCTGGACCTTTTTTAGTAATGTTTTTGTAGCCGTTATTGACCTAAGAGGTGTTAAATAAAAGGTCATTGGTAAAAGCTTTTCTGCCATCATCCTACATCTTCTCTCTTCTCTTGACCACCTCTGTCCTTTTCTGTTCTCAGGTGGTAATCCTCCTCCCTCAGTTCCCCCTCCCAGTGGTTCCTCCAATCAGCCAGGTGGCATGAATGTGCCAGGAAGTCTTCCATCCAGCAGCCCCTACACAATGCCCCCAGAGCCAACGTTATCCCAAAATCCTCTTTCCATCATGATGTCCCGCATGTCGAAGTTCGCCATGCCCAGTTCTACGCCCCTCTACCATGATGCAATCAAAACCGTGGCTAGCTCAGATGATGACTCGCCGCCTGCTCGATCACCAAACCTGCCATCTATGAACAACAGCATGCCTGGTAATGTCTATAAAGAGTTAACGAAAATGCAGTGTGTTTTGGTTATAATGGCATTTTCTGGAGGTCTTGACTAGAGACTAACTTAAAAATGTGGTTCTCTTTATAGGTATGGGTGTGAATCATCACCCAGGTCATCCTCGAATGATGACACCCAACTCTTCTGGCCCCATGCCTTCCCTCAGCCCAATGGGGATGAACACTATGGGCTCCCAGCCACTGTCCCATGGCATGCCAAACCAGATGCCCTCACCCAATCCCATGGGCCCCAACATGCCTCCTCACTCTGGGCCTATGGGCCCAGCCATGATGGCTCATGGTATGATGATGAACCCAGTCTCCCAAGACCCTGGCATGGGCAGCAACCAGATGATGCCACAGGGGCGTATGGGTCTTCCTCACCGAGGACAGGGCTTCCCTCCAGGGCAGTCACCTCCACAGCAGGTCCCCTTTCCTCACAATGGTCCCGGGCACCAGGCTGGCTTTCCTCATGGGATGGGTTTCCAGGGAGAAGGGGGCCCACTGGGTAGGATGGGCAGTATGCCTCATGGACCTGGTGGCGAGCCAGGTATGTGCAAACCCAACACTCCAGCAGGCCAGGAGTTTAATAACATGCCGGGGGTCTTCAATGACTCGGATCTACATGAGGTCATGCGACCAGGTGCGTCAGGTATCCCCGAGTTTGACCTCTCTCGAATTATACCCTCTGAGAAGCCTAGCCAGACTCTGTCCTACTTCCCTCGTGGTGGAGACGCCCCTGGTGGGAAGCCACCACACCCGTCTGGCCCACCTGGTTTCCCCCAAATGCAGGGGATGATGGGTGAGGGCAATCCAAGGATGGGCCTCCCCATGCAGGGAATGGGTGGTCCTCCTGGCCCTGGACATATGGGACCACAGGTCATGCCCATGGGTAATCCAGGCCACAACCCCATGAGACCCCCAGGTTTTATGGGTCAGGGTATGATGGGGCCACAGCACAGGATGTTATCTCCTGGCCAGCAGCCAGGAATGATGGGAGGCCCCGGAATGATGCAAGGAAAGGAACGGCCAATGTATAACCACCCTGGCCCGGTGGGCTCTCCTAACATGATGATGTCACTACAAGGGATGAGCGGTCCTCAGCAGACTATGATGATGCCCTCTCAGATGAGGCCTCGAGGAATGGCAGCAGACATGGGCATGGGATTTAACCCTGGCCCAGGGAACCCTGGGAATATAATGTTTTGAGCCTCCACTACCGTTATGAACAGTCGGGAAACTGTGTAACCTGTGAAATAAAAACCTTTGTAACGAAAGACAAAAAGATACTCCGTGTTAAGCAGATGTGTGTGGAAACCAGGACATTTTCTGTGCACATACACACCCTGACACCTGGTTAGAGCAAAGTTAATAGCTTACACAGTGATGGGTGTCCGTCAAATACACATGGATGTGTTTACAGGGAATCTTCTGCAATGGTAATGTCATTTAACAGGTGAAAGTGTGAGAAGCTAATTGTGCTTTCCTCAAAGTTGGGCTCAGGTCCGGCACCGTTTGGAAGGGACTTTTTTCGATAACTTGGGAATGTATATGGAATTTACCAGACCGACTTGTGTCGAGGATATTTGTTGGACATTGTGGACAAGATGCCACATACAAAGTCTACAGCAAACCAAGTATGAACGTTTAGGGGCTTCATTGTACTTTTATACATAGTCGGATACCAGGAAAGATTGTTGGGAAAAAAAAAAGTCCAATAACTGAAACAATAGACATGAAAGTGGAAAAGTCAAGGAACATTTTGTCACAAGGTGCACCGTCTTGGCTATATGTTTACATCTCATCGCATCACTTCCCTCCAAACAGGAAATGCTCTTTGTATGTGTGTACTGTACTTGTGTTGTTAAAGGGATTCTACCAGTGATTTCTATAGTTTTTTTTTTTTTTTCATCTTCGTTTGTAAAGGGGGGATTGAGGTGGTTGTTTGTGGACAGTAGGTGACACAACAGCACCACAAAATACTGTGTACTGTGGGGCGTACAGAATATTTTAAATTTAATTTTCTTTGCTACTCCAGTGTATGATAAAACCAAACTAAGACCTCATACAGATCATAGTATTATTAAAAAAAGCACAAACAAGAATTAACTGTAAAGAATAAAGTGTTTTCTTTTCTCCTTTTTTTTAATTGTAGAGGAAAACACTTTGACAGTCAGTAGGAGCAGTAATCAGATGTATGCAGTGTGGTTCTCCCGTTCTTGTTTTAGAAACCTCTGTAAGCTGGTCTGGGTACAGGTGAGGGTGACTGTGGAGGGGCATTTTTGAACCCCATTAACCAGCAGCACTCAGTTCTGCAGTGACACTCAGGCTACTGTCTGCATATCCGTGTCTGTTCGACAAGGACTGCAGTCAGGCTGTCGCTGTTTGCCACCACTGCGGAATACATTGAAAAGATTTTTTTTAATTGCTTGGCTGTGTACAGCTATACAGTGCAGCGCTGACAACATCTGAGCTACTGGAGGGTGGGCTTTTTCTTTTTTCTTTTCTTTTTTTTTTGTAGAAAACAAATGATTATTAAAACAAAAACAGAAAAAAGGCTAATAGGTTGTCCTCTTGTCTTTGCCCCCTCCTGTGTTGATGCTCGTCATGTGTAACTCCATTGAATTTGGTACTGAACCACTTCCTAAGGCTGGGCTGTGGTGTTGGACGACAAATAAAATATATTGTTTGGTATAAAGAGTGTCAGTGCTTTTGTGTGTATCTTATGGTCTTCCTCTGCCCCCTAGTGGCAGGTTAGTTTTTTTTTTTTTTTTTTTTTTTTAACTACAAGTTGCACAAAGCCAAAAAGATGTGGTAATTTGGGATCTGTTATTAGTTGTATTCAAAACGAATATTTACTCCGGTTTAGGGGTGGTGTAGCAAGTTTTTAAAGATTATTATTTGATTCTAGGTTGTCTTCATTTTAATTTAAATTCCACAAGCTGATCACTTCTGAGCTTTATCAAGCAATGCATTTTGCCTGTATTCCAAGTTGCTTTAGATAAAATCGACAGCTAAACCACATGATTACTTTGGAATTATGGAGAATTTGCATTTTGCTGGGTTTTTTTTATCTAACATATTGTAACTACACTCTTAATTGTCATTTAAAACTAATTTAGTAAAAGTATTATTTTATGTGAATTACTAAAAATGTATGTTTACAGATTCTATACAGCCTGCTTATGAACAAAACAAAAGTACAGGTAAAATACAGTAAACGTGGCATATCTCAGAGGGTACTGCCTCACTTCAGATATTAACAACTATAAGTTATGTATCTTCAGTTCCAGTCCTTCATGTGGTTCCCTACAGTTCATGTTCATGGTATATTCACGCTTGGCTGACTATGGCTTGATTCTCCTGTAAAGGAACCAGTCCTTCTTCAACCTCGGTGTCTTAGCCAATTCTTTCAAAATGTATGTTTGCTATAGTGCAATAATGATCCAGCACATGTTGCTCTTGAACTGATGGTGGAGAATGCTTTCCATTCGCAGGGTTAATTTTAGCCGAGGTTAGCTGAGATTTAGCAGCTGCTGCAAGGAGAGTAGTTCACTTATTCATCCACCAGCACAAAATGTAAAGCACTTCAGTGTTAGGATAAAAACACATGACCTTAACTTAACTCAACTTACACGGAGCTCTCTGAAGAGCGCATGTATTAGTCTACTGGCTAGCTGTGGATTGTAGTGGAGAGTGATTGCGTGAGTGATTTCAGTATTTGGGGGTTTGTGTATGCATAGATGTATGCTGACTTTTTTTTATCTTTACTGCAGTATGCATTAATAACATAAATCAGAAAAAAGTCTTAAAATTAAGAACAAGCACATCTGTTTTTACAAATATGACTGCAAACGTTAAAACAACAACATTGTATTGCATTTCTTTTTTTCTTTCATATTTTCAGGCAAAGTATACACCATTGTGCTCATCTTAAGTTCTTCACAGTTTAAATCATTCTTGCACATGATAGTAGGGTTTTTTTTTTTTAATTAAATTATATGCAACCATTTTTTTTTTCGAGCTGGCCTGTTATGACAACCCCTGGATTTACGGTAATATTTTCATTTTCCAGTAATTTCACAAAGCGTCTGTCTATATGCATTGTCCTTTCTTGTGCAATCAAAATGGGTTGCGAAATCACAGTAAGTGTTCAAAATGCAAAATGTCCATTTCAAATGGGTAGCTCAAAGTCCGTTTTCCATTTGAGAAATGCACTTTTTGATGAAGAAAGAAACATGTTCATTTTCTTCTCAGCAGTCTCGGGTAAATTCAGCAAACGTAACGTTTCATGAACATCTCGTATACCAATAGTATAAGTTAGTGAAGAACATCTCATCAGTGCATTGTGCAACAATACATAATAGTGCATTTTTACAATAAAACTGGTGTAATGGTGCATTTCAGAAAAAAATCTTAATTTTGTTTAAAATGCAAAGTGACAAAAAACATTTGAAAGGTCGAGAAAGTTTCTAAATTCTGATGAAAGATTATAAAGAAGCTTGTAAATCGAGTATATAGACGGTTTCATCGGGTGCACGCTAAAATACGTTTATTTCCGGTCTGTGTTTATCGGTGTGGCCTGCGTTTCCCTAAAGCATCGTATCCTTACTTACATCGTACATCCATTGAAACCAATGGAGCTGGTTTTGGGGCGTTAAAATAGCGGTTTCCCTCACAAACACTGCTTTATGAGGCATTACAGGCAGAGATGAAAATCAGACCACCCCCCCACAGATTAGTACGGTGACCGGGAGGGGACGTCTTCGGTTCACTTACTTTAGTCGAGATCGTTTTTTCGAGGTAACATGTCGTGGCCTCCAGATACTATGTGAGGGAATTACTTCTATTTCTCGTGGCCACGAGAAAAATATGTCGTTCTCTCAACATAAGAAGTCGTAGCCACGAGTTTATTGCATAAACAAACCTGCGTGACCCAACCCATAGCAAATAAATGTCAGAACGTTATGTAAAAAGATCGAAATTATAGCCTATAAATATAATAGGCTAATAATAATGTTGTTGATGTTAATGATGATGCTGATAATTATTACGAAAACGGTGCGTTAATGGACATTTAATATTAAAGTAATATTTATTTATGATAAACCTAATATAAATTGTGTTTAGCCTACATTGCATGCAATATAATAATTGATATAATAAAACAATACATTATTTAATTTATATAGCGTTTTTCACAAAACAAAAAATATGAAATATTTTTTATAATGCAATCATTCTTATAATAATTAATATTCATTAAAAATAGAATAATACCGAATCCATCTTTGATGCTAAACACCATTTATATTAAGTTTATGATAAATAAATATTACATTAATATTAAATGTCCATTAACGCATCGTCTTCATGATAATTATCATCATCAACAACAACATCATTATTATTATTAAATTCACATCATTTAAAATGCAGTTTAAAGCTTTGAATTAAATATATTTCATTTTATTTCTGCGAATTAATAATTATTAATAGAGTCTAATGGCTAGTGCAGCTGTTGGATCATCTTTTTTGTTGAGGAATTAATCATTCACGCATTTTTATTTGCAAATGAAAACACAACATGCTTATTTATCATCAGGCACGGGCATAAACAGTCTACAATCATTAAATATACTAGCAAAAACTATACAAAACGTTAATTAGGTATACATCTATACTCTGGAAATAAATATAAAAATATAGCCCAAAAAAGTTAATATAATAGAAGATTTTACAAATAGTATAGAATATACAAATAGTAAATTAAATGTTTAATGTAATAAAAATGTTTTAAACATCTCTGATAATCCCGGGTTGCTATGATCACGCAGGTTTGTTTATGTTTCTCACCATAGCATCTCAAGGCCACGACATAAGGATGTTGTTACCTCGAAAAAACTATCTCGTGGCCACGACAAAACTAAGTGAACCAAAGACGTCCCCTCCCGGTCACCTTAGATTAGCATCACGCAGAGGAGGGCTTTGGAAAAATGTATCATTAAACTAATCCCTTGGGAATCGTTGAGCAAATAAGGTAAAAAAATAAATGCATATTATAAGCAAATTAAAGTGTTTTTTGACTTTGCATGTATGTGAACCCATTGTTGAGATATCCCAAAACCAAAATATAACCCATAACCCATAATAAGGGCACTTTAAAGTCGAATGGTTTTGTTTATCTGTGCATGTGTATAAACTGATATTCTGGCTCAGGCAATCAGACAGCAATTAAGTAACAGAGTTAGGTCAAGTGCAAAATCATGTCACAGATTCATCACACTAGACGACACTATTCCAGATGCTATTGGGTTAGTGCTACACTGCAAGGTCATCTGGTCTCATGCGGCTGCTGGTCCCGCTGCTCTTGCTAAACCTTCGCTTGTCCTCAAGAAAATCGCTGCTTAGAAATGAAGGCGAGGCGCATGAGTTTGGCGTCTCTGTAGGTGACTGTGAGAAGCTCAAGAAGTTGACCCCTAGGTAGTCTTGACCTCGATGGCGTTCAGTGACCATGTTCGCCGAATTTTGCTGGTGCTCCAGCCGGTCGTGAAAAGGTGGGCAGGTCGGGTGTAAAAGCGAGTGTGCTTGTATCTGTGTGGTAGGGGAAGACGGTGGAGATGTCAGGCACTGGCTGAAGTCAGGTGGCGGAGTGCAAGCTCTGTTTGGTGTGGATGGGCTTGGTGAGATTGCAGCTATGGTGGAGGGTGTATTCGATTGCTGTTTGGAAGCTTTATATCGTTTCAAACAACCTTTAAACTGCTTCCACGCCAAATGATAGAGTTCGACGATACTCAGCAACAGCGACACCGCCGCCACTGCCAGCATAAACACAATAAACACATTCTTCTCCGTAGGTCTGGAGATGTAGCAGTTGACCGGATGCGGACACGGAGGGGTCTTACACACATAGAGCGCATTAAGGAAGACTCCGTAGATCATGTACTGGACTATGATGAAGATCACTTCCATCACAGAGCGGATGAGGATGCTTAGTACGTACGTTTGTAGCAAAGCCCCTTTCAATCGCACCTTCCCACCTCCACCTTCGTCCTCTTTCCCACAGTTCTTGTCTTCCTTTGGGTACTTCTCTCCATCTTCTTCTTCTTCTTCCTGCTCTTTCCTCCTCTTCTCCTCTCTGCGGACAATGTGCATCGCGTGTCCCATGTAGATGAGTGAAGGTGTGGATACGAATACAATCTGGAGCACCCAGAAGCGGATATGTGCGATGGGGAAGGCTCGGTCGTAACAAACGTTCTCACAACCGGGCTGCTCCGTGTCGCAGGTGAAGTCTTCCTGCTCGTCACCCCACGAGGACTCTGCGGCCGTGCCCAGGACCAGGATCCGGAAGATGAAAAGAATGGTGAGCCACACCTTTCCCACCGAGGTGGAATGTTCCTGGACCTCTTCTAGAAAGTTCCCCAGCAGACTCCAGTCAGCCATGACTAGCCTGAGGGGAAAAATCATAATGTAAATGAAGGGTAATTTACTTTGATGCTGTAACAGTTAAAGGGTTACTCCAACTCAAAATTAAAATGTTGTCATTAATCCAAACAATCCATGAATCACCCCAAGTTCCAAATCTGTAAAAGCTTAGTTCATTCTCAGAACACAATTTAAGATATTTTGGATGAAAACTGAGAAGCTTGTGACTGTCCCACTGACTGCCAAGTACATTACACTGTCAAGGTTCAAAGAAGTATGAAAGACATCATCAGAATACTCCATCTGTCATCAGTGATTCAATGGTAACGTTATGAAGCTCATAGCTTTGTATTGTTATAGTTGAAGCACTGATGGCAGAGTATTCTGACAATGTCTTTAATACTTCTCTGGACCTTAACAGTGTTATTTATTTGGCAGTCAATGGGACAGTCAAAATCCTTCAGGTTTTCATCCAAAATGACTTAAATTGTGTTCCAAAGATGAACGACATCGAGGTAAGTGATTAATTACTAAGTTGTAATTTTGCAGTGGAGTAAGCCTTTAATGTCTTCTGTTTGTACACACATTTTGTGCTAAACCTTAGTACTAAAGGAGGCAAAAGTATCGTTAATGAGACGTAAACATGCCAACGTTAAAGGAATATTTAACCTAAACAGGAATTTGTCTCATGTCATTTTAAACCTGTGTAACTTTCTTTGTTTTGTGGAATATAAAGATGTCTGCGTTTTTTGTCTATTAAAAGAGAAGGTAATGAACCAAATACGCTTCATTACCAACATTTTTCAAAATACCTTCTTTTGTTTTGAGTACTGCAATAGAAACATACAGACTTAGGACTAAGTGAGTAACTGTGTTTTCGTTTTTGGGTAAACTAACTTTTACTAGTGTTCTCCCTGACCAGAAATGTAACTACTTCCATAGAAGTAGTTTACGCTAATGCTAATATGCTAACATGCTAACACTTCACCAAAATTTTAATTTAAACATGTGAAATCAAACATACACATCTAGAAGGGATTCAGTTCATGTACTTCCATTGGGCTTTTTTCACTTTTTTCATTTGCACGGACATGAATACTGTCACCCATGAAAAAGTCGTCTGCTGAGGAACAGCTAAAAGGCATAAAGGACTTGAATGAAATGAATAGTACTTCTGATGAAGTGTAATTCGAGTAATTTGCGTTAACTACAAAAGCTACTTTATTCTCCTGTAGGGTGGTCCCTCTTTATAGTGGCTGCCAGGTTTGGGCCACATGACAATACAAATTCCACTCACTTTATCTTATCATCTGTTCTAACACAATTGCAAATATGGAGTTTCAATTATTGCACATTGCATTGTTAACCAATTGTTTGTTTTTGTTAAATTGCATCCACACCAATAGGTGTCAGTATGAGGCATTATTGGCCAATGAAATTCCCCTAAAAGTTCATGCCAGTTTCTTTTATGAATATAGGCCTATTTGCAATATATAAAAATTAGGAACATACAGAGGATGTAACTATATTTAAGGCCTGTAAGTGCCTTGTGCACTGTGTTCAGACATAATCCCAACCCTCATTTTTCATAGAAGACTCCTAGCCTGCATTCAGAATATCATACCACTCTTATTGTTTCTGCCATATGAAGATATGGAGAAAATAATGGTAGCTGTATGCTATTTCGAACTCTGCCCTGTAGTATAGTCATATACTGCTTTGCTTAGTGCCTTCTCATGCTGTTATAAAAGAAGGACAAAGATGTCAAACATGCAGCGACTGTATATTTGGGCTGTGTTTGTGTGTGTAGATTTCTGTAATTCAGTGCAAACTTTTCCCACACACTCAAGTACTGGGAGTCTGGGAAAAGGAGACGGAAGAATTTTTGGAACCTACAGCTAAAAATAAGCAAAGTAGTAGATATTTAGTGGCATTTGTCTTTTTTTGGGGTATTTAATGGCTGAGCGCTTCCTGTTATCGTTTTAAAGCAACTCTTCTACAAAATACCTTCTTTTGCAATCAACAGAAGAAAAAGAACTTCTCAGGTTTAAAACAATATGAGGGTGAATAAATTATGACAAAAATTTCCTTTTGGGGTGAATTATTCTTTTGAGGCTAGACACAAGTCCTAAAGCTTGTCGTATTTAAATGTCATGGGAAATGTTTAATTGTCCTTTAAGGCAGAGTGATGCTAGATAAACATCATGTGTATGATTTTTGACTTTTTAATTTTGTTGGTACTTATGTACCAATTAAACCATGCTCTTTACTGGTCTCGCTCTCTCCCTCTGGATTAATGCAAAGTTTAGCATCAGAGTCTCAAGGGGGTTTATGGGAAGAGGGAGCCCAGAATACTCTCATCGCTTTAATGTGAGAACTTGGGTAAAAGGACCAGTTTTTTTTTCTGTGGGAAGCATTGGAAAAAAAATATTTGGATGTAAATTTAACTGCAGAAACACTTTGTATAAACAGACCTTATTCAGACCCAGTCTGCCAGAAGTTTATCAGTCTGGACCTTGATGCCCCACCAGCATTATTTTAAAAATACGTTTCAGCAAAGAGGGAGGTTTTCAGCCTTTATCAGCTTCCTCCTCTAAAGTTCACATACAGAAGAATAGGCTCTTTGCTTCATGACTGATTTGATACAGCAATGACCAAATGACTATTCATTATTTTTTACATGGATTTGTATTCCTATAATATGTACCTACATTCCTATAATATTGCCATTGTTCTTCTCTCTCTTTCTATACACATATGCATATGTTATCAACAAAATGGCAGTTTGGCGTCAGGTGTGGGAACCACGTCTTTATAGACAGACTGAATGTGGTGGAGTCTCTATATAAGCGTGTCCCGCTCCCCTCCCCTTTAAGGAAACAATTTTAAACAATATAATTTCCCTCTTACAAAGCACTTAAAAGGAAACTGGCTGGGTTCAAGACTCTGAGGCTAAAGAGGTTATTGGCACACTTAAAAGACTGTGCTGTGAATTCAGTCTCTTCATGCTACCATTGTCGTGACACAGAATGTAGGTCTAAGAGTTTGTATGTAGGAATATAGTTGTGTAGACTACCTTGTGCCCAAAGCTGAATCTCAGTCATGCTGATAAATTAGCAATTTTGCTCATTAAATGTGACCCTGGAGCACAAAACCAGTCATAAGTAGCACTGTGTATGAATATTTGTATCAATTACAAAAAATACATTGCATGGGTCTAAAGGATAGTTTTTCTTTTAATGCATCCATAAAGATATTTGATACATTTCCTAAATAGTGATATACATTGCTAAGAACGTCATTTGGACCACTTTAAAGGGTTAGTTCACCCAGAAAATGAAAATTCAATCATTAATTACTCGCCCTCATGTTGTTCCAAACCCATAAGACTTTCGTTCATCTTCAGAACACAAGGTATTTTTGATGATATCAGAGAGCCATCAGACCCTCCGTAGACAGCAACACAACTGAAATGATCCCAGATCCAGAAGCGTAGTAAAAACCTTGGTAAACAGGTCATGTGACATCAGTGGATCATCTTTGGTTTTGCGACTCTTGGAGAATACTTTTTTTACGCAAAGAAAACAAAACTAACAGTATTTACTCAATCATTCTTCTCCTGCGAGTTACATCTTCCGCCATTTTACATTACAACGCATACATTCTTACAAACCATATATTATATTATATTATATTATATTATACACTTCTTTCTGGTCCATGAATCTGATATTCTAGTGATAACAGAACTCCCAATATCTGTGTCACTCGCTTGCCGCAATTCTCACAGCGAGTGTCATGGTGGACACTTGTTTAGTTCTATTTGTTTTGTGTCATGGAATGTAGTTTTACATTTTTTAAGCAAGATTGTACTTGTTTAGACTTTAAAATAAGCAATTTGTTAATAAAGATAACTATTTGAAGACTGATAGCTCCAGGGCATCAGCAGCTTTTCAGCGCTCACGAACCCACCGAGAGCAGACTTACATCAGCCGTTCAAATGAATCTTTTATTGTGAATATGAGATTGAATGTACAATGAATGCTGTATCAGATGGATGTACACTCGCTTAACATAATACAGTGACCTTTTAATACAGTAAGACACTCATTGCACAAAAACATATCACATGTGGTAATTATCTATGTCTCAATTACAACCGTGCCTATATATAGCCATATCGGCCTGCTACAATATTGCTCATACATTTTTTTTTAGAATACAAAAGGTGCTATAATGTGATCTGTATGTACTTGGCCAAGTTATCTTCATATCTGTCTAACTGAAGCTTATCTAAACAATACATTTACCTGTTTTTTGTTGCAAAAAAGTGTGTCATGGGTCAGCAACTGTACATCAGGGGTCTAACTGTACTGTATGTGAACATTTCTCAGCGCTATTTCTGTGTCAGTGAAAATTTCAGGAGGAAGGTGGTGAGACCTACTCCCTTCTCCACTTGTTTACCCGAGGAAAGGAGAACAATGTGGGAGATTTTTTTTGTGTGGCAGGGGCATCTGGAGATAGATAGGAGCTACTAAACAGCCTCACAAACAGTCATCAAGAAGAGAACCATGCTCTTCCGGCCTATGTTTGTCCTGTCTGTTTGAGTCAGCACTGTGGTAGACGGCACAATAAAGAAAGCCTGCTAACTACATTCAGAGTCAGTAGCAATTCAAACAGAGAATCTGTATTACTTATATACAGTAAACTGGACTTTTTAGAGTTATATTTAAAATCCTGAGGATAAAACAGCACAGATACTGATTCTTTTGCATGATTGGCTTTGCCCCCAAAAAATGTATTGAGAAAATTGGCTTTCTCCTTGTATTCTCCTGAACAGATGGACGTGTCTGGTTTACAGTCAAGAACCGGCCGATGAGCTGCGGGTGCTTTTCCCGAAGAATGGGTGTGTAAGCATAAGAGTGTGATCAGCAATTTAATGCAGCTGACAGCGTGACTGAAATAACCCGATGACATCTGAAAACTAAAAACAGCAAAAGGCTAAGCTTTAGAGATTGAGTTTTGTCATAGGATATTCCTTCACGAGTCCGTTCAAGGCTCCCATTGTGTGTGTCGATGCATTCAAAGACGCTCTCCTGGGAATCCATCGCAAGCGTTTATTCATCAGGCTTTTCCTATTAGTTCCCAGCATGTTAATTGAATAAAGAGACCTAATATTGAATTGCAGCCAAAGTCTGCAAGGTTAGATTAAATTAGATGAGTGAAACACCCTATTGCATTTCATGTTCAGAATTTTACTGTGTGCCAAAAATATTCCTCAGCTCCTTAAACTCAAATTAATGTCAGGAAAGTCATACATATTAGGATCAATATTTGAGTTATTACACGTGACATTTAAAGAAATATGTAATCATATTTATTTGTTTGTTTCTTTATGTGGCAACAAATCATGTCCATTCCCCAGACCAGAATCCAATTGAGCACATCTGGGACATCATGTCTCGTTCCATCCACCAACTGCACCACAGACTGTCCAGGAGTTGGTGGATGCTTTAGTCCAGGTCTGGGAGGAGATCCCTCAGGAGTCCATCCGCCACCTTATCAGGAGTATGCTGGTGTTGTATGGAGGCCACACACACTACTGAGCCTCATTTTGACTTGTTTTAAGGATATTACATGAAAGTTGTATCAGCCTGTAGTGAGTTTGGAGTGTGACTCCAAATCCAGACCTCCATGGGATAAAATAAATTTGATTTCCATTTATATTTTTTGTGTGATTTTATTGTCAGCACATTCAACTATGAAAGAAGTATTTAATAAGAATATGTAATTCATTCAGATCTAGGATGTGTTATTTTAATGTTCCCTTTTTATTATAAAGAGAGAGAGAAAATTATCATTCATTTGATGATAAAATATATTTTATATTATATATTTAATATATTTTATTATAAAAAAATCCCAATATTGATGAAATCACCTTTAAAATAGTCAAAATTAAGTTCTTAGCAATCCATATTAATAATCAAAAATTAAGTTTTAATACATTTATGGTAGGAAATTTATGAAATATCTTCATGGCACATGATCGTTACATAATATACTAATGTTTTTTGGCATAAAATAAAAATTGTAATTTTTAATTTTACATTATGTATTGTGGGCTATTGCTACAAATATACTTGTGTTACTTATGACTGGTTTTGTGCTCCAATTTCAGGCATATTGAAGGCATTTCTATTTATTTAATGATATTTTTTAAACAAAATATTTTTATATTGTGGTTTACATACCTTTAACAGTTGTGGACCAACAGGTGTCTGTTAAAGATCCAACAGGTGTGTGATTGTCTCTCTGTCAAATGATGGGTAAACAGTTGGCTGTTTAGTGATGAATCTTGACAGATTCTTGATTGATTCTCGACAGATTCTTGCCTCTTTACCTGAGAACACTTCCTGTCTCTTCTGCTTTTAGGATGTGCGAATTTTTTGCCAGAACTACTTGGCTGTCTGACAATCACAGAGCCTCAGAGGCCTTCAAACGTCAGCCGAAGCTTTACTTTGATATATGGTTCAGTTTATATGTTCAGTGATTAGAGTGTTTCAAATGAACGATCTGGAATATAGTCAGACTGTCTTATTGGTTGGGATGCTGAAGGAGGTACGTTGACACCTCAGTGGGAACAAGGTGATTGAACTGCAGCTCTTTTTCTTCCCGTTGTGTCTTCTTGACAGGGTCGAGTTTATGGACACAAGGCCGTTTGCAGACAGATTGCTTCTTGTTAACTTGTCATCAGTATATTCCACAGACTGATGGTGAAAATCGACTCTTTATTACGCCAGTTGACAAAATGTAAGCCTTCTCCTTCAAAAATAAAGCTAGAATTGATGGATGACTCGCTGTGGTAGTTTCTAGCTGTCCACAATCTCAGGGTTTAAGAACAGAAAGATGAATGTCTTTATAGATGCTCACCTCTGTTGTTTCACCCCAGAATGTGTCTTCAGATATGTCTAGTGTAAAATAAACCAATCAATTCAGTCTTCTCTTTAGATGTGTCCTTGTCTTCTCAGTGTCAGGAATGACAGATTACAGACTTGCTGATAATCAGAAACAGCTGCTAGCGGGCCCACCACCGTTATGGACGATCTGGAATTGCTCTCATACTCAAAGGACATGTTAAGAAATACCACCAGAGCAGTACCACCTACTTTCCCTCCCTTTCCTTCGCCACCTCCTTCTACTCCTCCTCCTCGTCCTCTCCTCTCACAATGCTGGACTGCCACTCTATTTTAGTTGGAGGAATATCTCCTCATCAGGAAGGAAAGTGAGATTGTATTGGGAAACAATGGGGATTCGACTCAGGCATGTGGTCTTATTTTGCTTTCAGGTTTTTTTCTTTTTGTTTTGTTTTTTATGTACATATGCATCTAACTCAGTCAAAACCCAATGCACTGTGAAAAAAAAAGTTTTAAAAGGTTGTTTCAACTTAAAATCACTTAACATTTTTAGTGTAATCAACTTGAAAATTTAAATTACTTAATGTTAATTTAAGTGACAACTGGAATATTTTAGTGGACTAAGCTAAAAAAAATTAAGTCAGTGGGGTAACAAATTCTTTTATGTTAAAACAAGTATTTTTTTTACAGTGTAGGCAGGTGTCATTAATGCTTTAATCCAGTTATAGTATCGTACTATACGTAAAGAGATGTGTCTTTAATCTAGATTTAAACTGACAGAGTGTGCCTGCCTCCCGAACAGTATTTGGTAAATTGTTCCAGAATTTGGGTGCTAAATAAGAAAAAGATCTGCCACCCGCAGTAGATTTTGATATTCTAGGTATTATTAATTATAGTATCAAACACGTCTATAGAAGGATGCTACTATATATACTATATTACATAGTAGCATTTTATAGCAACACATTTAAAAAAAAATATCTCAACACACAAGGTTAAAATTCATTGCGTATATTTGTTTTGTAGCTGTGGTTTCTAAATAATACCAAAAATACACTAAAACATCTGAGATTAGCAATATTTTTAATTTTAAAATTAATTTGTAATTTTATAAGGGGGGATTTTTCTTCTTATTCCCAGCCAGGCTGCTTTGGTTAATTAAAAAAGTACAGTGAAAACAGTAATATTGTGAAATATTATATAATTTTATTGTCTCAGAATTTAAAACAGTTGTTTTATATTTGAATATACTTTAAAATATAATTTATTCTGATGCAAAACAGAATTTTCAGCATCATTACTCCAGTCGTCAGTATAACATGATCCTTTAGAAATCATGTTAATATGCTTCTAATCATAACTAATCTAATGCATTTCTTCTTATTATAATGTTGAAAACAGCTGCGTAATATTTGTGTGAAAATCATGATACATTTGTCTCAAAACAAAACAAAACAAAACTTCTTTTAAAAAGAAATACTCATAAATGTTATGTAAACTTATTTACTGTCAACTCTGATCAATTTAATAGATCCTGACCCTCAGCTTTTGAACATTATCAGAAATAAACCAACATTTTGCATGGGGATCATTTGACTCATATTATAAAACTGCTATTTTGTACAATCAGTGTATCATCAGTATAATCAAGATTAACCAAGTCGTAAAAAATATCAATATGATGCTTCAATGTCTGCCAAGCAATTAAAATTGCCTTTGGGTCTCTAAAACAGTATGAGGGATTTACTCATCCAACAAAGCCCTTTGATTACAATGTTTCTCCCACAACCGCTTAGAAAGTAAGATGCCACACTACCAACTCAACAACAAATATCTCTTTTATAATCCTTCACTTTTATATGAGTGATGCAGGCACATGATGCGTATTGGTAATGGGACATTGAAGAGACCCACCATGTGACTGGACTAGCTTTGGGCCACTGTTCAGTTATATTAGTCTGGAGTTAGATTTCTTTGTTTCTGCTTTTGACACCAGTCTCAAGATCAATTGAAACAACCTAGGCTTGTTGGAAATACGTAACTCTGCATACATACGTACCTATACATACAAGTCGCTGCAGTTTCCAGTTGAAATGAACGCTAGAGACAGTAAAACTCTGACATCTTTTAATCCTTTTCACACAAAAGTATGATTTACAGGTGAATTTACATGAATAAAAACAAATTTTCACACAATCAGTTAAAGAATGTTAACAATTTTAAAGGAGTCCTACAAAGGCAATTTCCAACAAGCTTATATGATTCTTTAGAGTCTTAATGGAACATTTGTATTATAGTTGGTTTTAAAATTTCTCAAAGATAGTGTAAAAAACACTAATTTCATGTCAAAAACAGCTCTTTAGAAATCACTCTGTTATGTGTACTTCCCCTTTAAATCTTCATGAGGTCTAACGCCGCCCCTCTTTTCCAGAGGCACTGTTCCTCTTTTTTTTTTAGCCATATTCATAGTGAAACTTCCTAATTAGCACATTATTAGGAAAGGCGATTTGCAAAGATTCTTTGAAAGACATTATACTCATTAGACTTATGCTTCTGTAGGTGAGGCTGGATCATGAATGATTCTTGCGAACATAAACAAATTTCGGTTGATCAAGGGGGCGTTTCCCTTCAGAACCAAACGTAACGTTAATCTTCCGCGTCTTCAGTCACTCAGATGTCGGGGGTAAATGACTACTGCTATGTTCATTAATAAATTCAAACAACAGAACACCTCAATCGCTTAAGGCGTCCGTATATACACGGTGTGAATTCAGACAGTTGGAAGACCGTATGGCCATGCACACATCACAAGTGACTTTGTTTACGGACGCAGTGGTACACGGGACAATTTTAAAACCTGCCGATTTCCGAGGCAATCACATTCACAAAATTCCACTCCAAAAACATGGACTGTGAGGAAGAGTTCCTTTTCTTTGTGGCAGCAATGACTTGCGAAAAAACAAAAAAGAAAAGAAAAGGAAGGGCAAAGAGTTTGGCTGACTTTCTTTTTTTAAAAACAGCTTGTGGTAAATGTGCATTCTTTTGTGGTGGAAGATATTGTAAATTACACAATCATAGCGTGTCATGTAAAGGTTCTGCAAATTGTGATGTTGTTTTTATACATGTTTAAATGCTGGTACAGTATTACTGTATTGGTTTTCTTGTTTAGCTTCTGATTGATCATTTCCAGTTTCCTCAACAAATCAGCTTGTTCAACAGCACACACACCCTTTCAATCCGACAGGTAAGACACCAGTTCAGTCTGTGTGACATGCTGCTGCCAATCAACTATTGTGGGAAAGGCCTCTGTTGGTGCGACGCCACACCGATATGCATTTGAGAATGGCTTGATTTCAGGAGCAGCAACTTAATTTTATTACATTAAAACAAAACTACAGGTGGATCTTTATCATTGAAGGGTGGTTGTGTACACACTCTCTCAACACACATTTCAATCCAAACTGCTTGAAAAAGTGCATGTGGCACCAGATGACCCTGCACGATTTGAAAAGTGACACTTTTAAATGATGTCGTCACATATACAGCTTCACATGTATGAGTTTTCTAATTCAGGAGGTTTAGTCGGTGGCTCACGTGATACGACGTTGAACGTGAAAAGCTCTGGTTCGAACCCTGTGAAATTTCGGACTGCAAAAGAGAGAGACAGACTAATATTAGCATAGAGGTCATTCTTTTTACGATGTAACGAGTACATCATGTGTTAAGGGGAGTGTTCCCGGTTCTGGCTGATCTAATTAATGCAGCCTAACAATCCT
>JAUMHI010000033.1:21676439-21708178 GCA_032359435.1 Enteromius unitaeniatus
ATACAGAGCACAAATTCCTAGTATGGGAAACCATACCTGGCCACTTGTCACGTCATTTCATTTCATTTCATTTCATTAACCGTGAATTCAACCTGAAGAGGTTCCCTGTTTTAAAGTGACAAGCTCATCTCTACATCTTGGCCATCCATAGTGTGATCAAACACTTCCCTCAGAAAGCTGTTATAAGAGCGGAAAGTCATCCTCCGACAATCCCACAGCGCTGTTATCCACTTCAATGCTTTCCCAGTGAGAACAAGGGAGACTTTACTGTAATCCGTGGGAAAACCTCCAGGTTGTGAGCTCATGTACAGATCGCATTGTAACAGGAAACCCTTGCACTTGCCTTGAGCTCTGCTGTATTTCTCCAGGAGCGTGAGACGGGCTGGATTCGGCTGAACTGGGACCGGAGTCGGAGCTGGAGTCGGCGGTTGCAGTGCAGGAGGAGCGCCTGAAACACTGAGCGCTACAGTGGCGGTTGTGAGCGCTTGCACCGAGCGAACATCTTCCATCAACGAGGTGAGTTTTTCAAGCTGGCTTTGGTGGGCGTTAAGCATGGCTGCTTGGCGGGTAACCTCACCGAATACTTGGTAGACAGCAGCTGGTTCTGTTGTTGACAAAGTTTTCTGTAACGATTCGGTGTGATGCAGTTGGTTGTGATGATCCATAATGCAGCTTTTATTGAGCACGGTCAGGCAGGCAGAGGTCGAAATAACAAGCAGACAGGAATATCAGGGAGTAGGCAATAATCGTAGTCGGTAGGCAGGCAAAGAGTTCAGGGCAGGCGGAGAGAATCAATATCCAAAAACATTCCAAGATAAACACAGAGAAAACAACCATTAATTAAATTGAATTGGGTTGAATTAAAAAGACCTGGAATTATCAGTATAACAAATACTACAAATTAATGTGGCTTTGTTCCTTTAACGGTCTCCAGAGTTGCTGGAAGCACTAAAGGAAACGTGTGACTGTGGCACTTGAAGTTGTCATCAACACCGCTGTGACTAACAGCACTCTCTAGTTAGGCCAGTGATAAAATGCCTTTCTCTTCATTTAGCTCTGCCACAGTGTGCCCAAACCACACTTCACTGCATAAATGCCTGAAACAAGGGCAGTGAGGGGCGTAAATGATAATGTAGATCATCGCTATATATTGCTCAGACAGCTAAAGGCCAAAAGAAGTTTGTCTCAGCTATGCTCACACCTTCTGTTTTCATTACATTTAAGAAGATAACGGCACTTAAAAGTGATATTTATATCAGCTGAATACTTTATTTATACCCAAAAGTCATTACGAGGTTGTAAGGATAGTGACCTGGCCTGACCCCTCGGATTTTAGACACCTAGACTGTGTTAATCCACTTAATGATCGTGCATGAAAAGACAAACCTTTCCTTTATTTTTTGCTTTCATGCTTCTGTCCCTCATATTGACCTTTATTGTTGTCCTAACAGCCGAGTGGATTATTACGTAAAAAAGGCCTCTGCAAACGCCAAACAAAACATTGGCAGTGTTCAAAGTGATATTGCTGGCTTTTTCTGAAATGGACAAAAAAGCAGAACAACCTCTTGGTGTCTGTCTCCGTCTGCTCTTGTGTTCTGGTGTCAAAGTTTATGTTCGCATTCACCTTTTAGAAACAATGGAGAAAAGATGGCAGCTTTCCACACTCAGCAAATATCTTTATCATAATTCTTATTCATCACAATGGTTTGTGCTGATACCTTAGACCCTTTCACATCGGCTTTAAGATCATAGGGACAAAAAATGCAAAGGTGTTTATTTATGTGTTTTTTGTTGGATTAGATCTTTTGAAGTAAACTTTTGAAGTAAAACTTGAACGCTTTTTCTCTATTACCTAGGACTTTTCCCTCAATAAATTCCTAATATGCTGCTTATTACTAGTTAGTAAGGTATTTAAGTTTCGGTATTGGGTAGGATTAGGAATGTAAAATAAGCTCATGTAATATGTGCTTCATTTATATGCATGATAATAAGCATCTAGTTAGCAGACCCTAAAATAAAGTGTTACCGATAAAATTTTTTCGGTTGTCAGAGGACACTGTACACAAACTTATGGTAGAATTATTATAATTTTTATTATATTTTAATTGTTAGTGTTGTATTTGCACATGGGGGTGTGAAACTAATCCTAAATCTTAATTCTGAAATCATGTCTATTTATTTATACAGGACGCCGTGAAGCTGCATATTGCTAGCAAGTGATAGAGACACCCTTTGCATCAGGGTTATCATTTGAATGAGATTGGACCGTTCTACAACCTGGTGTTAAAGAGCGATCTTACTTGACCCTGACAGAATCCTGGCGGAGAGTAAGAGCGAGACAACCACGTGTTCATACATGGCAGTGACTGTTGCATCCAATGTGAGAAAGGTCGGTGCCGATAGCCTTTTGGGCAGTGCACCAATGTTCAGCGCTGTTGTGCTTTGGGCGTCGCAAGTTCGCAATCTCTCTAACGCTTCACTTCCTGTCAGTTCTATCCTATGTAATAAAGGCAAAAATTGCAAAAAATAAATCTTAAATAAAACCTCTGTAAGATACTGGTAGTATTATGCTGCATTGTTCTTTGTACTTAGATTTCCAGCTTAACTGGATTTAATTGCCGATGACTCTGCACAACCTGTACATTTGCTTTAACAACATCCTGACCTTTGTTTTCAATTGGAATTTTTTTGTATAGTCTAGAATAATCTGAGATTAAGACCTGGCCTAAATTTCTAAATTGTGCACATGATTTACTAATTCATTCCCTCGTTTTGCTAAACCGTGCACACAATTTATATTGAATAACTATGGTTTAGCAGATTGAAGGAACAAAGTAGTGATTGCTTGCACATTTTAGTAAATTGTGTGCAAGATTTATACATTTTTTCTTGCATGTCATGTGTGGGTTGAGAGTAGTGAGTTGGGTGATATTGGATAAAGGCCACTTTTACCTTAGATTTGATTTGTAAACCCCCGCCCCTCTTCCAAACCCAGAATGTTCACTCAATTAGAAAAAAATATTGGGTGAATATCTATTTTATGCCAACTTCAGGAGATATCTGAACTCTGGTTTGAGCTGATGAAAATGATTGATTGTCAAGATGATCTTCTTGCCCCTTTTTAACCTCCTTCACTTTTTCAGAGCCACTGGACTTCAGTCTTCTAGCCTCTCTTTGTGACTTGTGACCACTCTGCCTTCCGTCTTTCTATTGTATTGCCATGGGCCTTTCTTTCCTCTTGCTGTACCCTAACCAACGTGTACATGCAAAGGAAGTCTCATATCCATTTCCTTTGAACAGAACAATTGATCACCTTTTCTCCACCCTTTCTCCTGCTAATTCAGTATTGTAGGTGATGCATTAAAGGCCATGGAAAGCTGGAGCTCTTGGTCAGGGTGTGGTTAGATAATTGTTTGTCACCATGCTTCCTAGAATTTAACTATTTTAAACCCCAATGCTATGTATGTAGACATTTTGTTTTTTTTCCCAGGTCATTTTGGGTAATCATTTAGCTACACTATTGGATGTTTAACCCTTTTTTAAAAAGGCTAAATCCAGATACTAAGAAAGACTGGACAGTGTCCCATCGATGGTGTGAGACTAGATTGCCAAGTTTGCTAACAAAGATTCAACCAAATCTAGCAGTTCAGATATTAGCCAAGTGTTTTCTCCATTGTATTCCATGCAGTTTTGCTACTCTAGAAAGTGGCGTGCAGAGATTTGTTAAGGATAGTTTAATAATCTCATTCACAGTATCTCTGCACTGCAAGTCTGCAGTGAGGCTTCATTCACTCTTTAGTCTCCCACATGGAATGGATGTGAACTGAATCAGGTAAATCCTCCTTATTGTAGCTGGTATCTCTGGCATGCACAAAGAACAGAGAAGAGAGAGACCCACATTGGATCCATCAAATGGCTGGCGCTAGAATAGAGATTAATGGGGATTACCACGGAAGAACAAGAGGATGGGCAGCACTGTCAAACCATGCAGGAGTTCAGTGTGAGTCTAGAGCAATATTTAGAAAGTAAACTCACATTTTACAGATTTAAGAGAGAATATGTTGGACATTCAGTTAGTATTGTTCACAAAAACCTTAAGTGACAATCAGTAAAAATAACAGGTCTTCTGGAAAGACCATCACTGTTGTTTTGGATGAAAATTCTCTAGAATGGAGTACTAGTTTTCCCTGCAGGATTCTAAACTTACTTAACTAGCACAAACTCCCATCATAAACCAATGGAAACATCAAAACCATTTGGCTTTGTGCATCCACCAGCTACTAGCAATAAACCAGCTTAGACCACAGTTTCAGCAAGAGTTCTTTGATGTAAATACAACACAACGCTATCCTTACAAAAGCTACTACTACTAGTAGTTTACTCATCCCAGTCCCAGGCATTTAAAGTAACGCTGCACTGTCTCGCTACACTTGCCTTGGTTATTCGACAACATTTTTGGTGTACAGAGTGTGAGAACACAGGGGATGTGTCCCTCCATCCCTTTTCCCTGCTAATGGCTATTGCTACCTGTATGCTAATGCTAGCTTTTCACTGTATCCTATGTAGTTTTATAGCTGTCAGCTAAATCGTCCCTCAGGAGCAGGAAACGTGGCACAACAGCATGTAGGCAGATCGGCGTAAGATAACTTTGTTTGAGGGATGGTCCTATGCTTAGCCATAGCCTGGGGCCTGCTTCATTCGCACAATCTGGGATCATGCCTCAGTGCGCACATTTAATGGACACAGCGGACTTCATCATGACATCATGCCTTTGTTTAAAATCCCAACATCCATTCACCGCTCTCCGGCTGGCTTAGGCTGCCAGCGCAGGCAATATCAACAAGTAGCACCTTTAAATGAAGGCTTCAGGGTCAAGCTAAGAGGAGGACTGTTTGCTCCAGCATGCTCTAATGGAGATAGTAGGATGAAAAGTCCATGCGAGAGAACTAGGTTAAGAATACATTGTTTATAGGCTAAATTAGATGCCAAAAAGGTGCCTAAAACAAACAGCTTAAGATGTCCCACTGGTCTATTCTTTTCTCTCTGCCTTGTTTTTACTGGTTTTAGAGGGTTTTTGGCCACTTAGACTAGGACTAGATATGACTTAGGATGGTCTACCAGGGATGTCTAAGCCTGAACCTTGCTGATTTTTGCTTTAACCAGTTACATTTGCCTGTGCAGTATTTAGACTGAAGACCTTGATTGACTAGGTGTGATTAATTAGAGTTGGAGCTAAACTCTGCAGGACAACGGCCCTCCAGGAACAGGTCTGGACAGCCCTGCATAAGACCACCGTAAGTCTTGGTCTACATGGCTGGCCAAACTGGTTTTCTAGTGGTTGGCCAGCTAGTCTCTCAGTCTGATAAATGGACAAAACCCCTCTAAAACCAGCAAAAACAAAGCTGAACCCAAGTTTAGAAACCTGTTTGGACACCCCTGTTATATACACACAAAGAATTCTTTGGGACTTAAACACTGGTGTCCTGAATGGTCATGGTGCATTAAAAATGGTGCTTTTCTATTTCATTCAGTAGTAAATGCAAATGCAGGGTCATTGGGTTTATAATGTTAGAATTAGTCTATAAAATGTTTTAACACAGAATTGATATTTCACAGATATTTCAGAGGTGTTACTAGTGTTTAATATAAAGAATATATGCAAATGCACAGCCTCCACCCACCAAACACTCACATAACCACCCACTGAACATCATTCTTTAGTATCAACCAATGGAAACACTTTCTCCATGATGTCATTTCCAAAGCACATTCCAGTTGGATGAAAAGTGGTCCACACAGGTTAAAGCATTGTCCAGAGAGGGATCATTGGTTGTGCTTTAATTAGACTTGACTCTTTTGGCCTTACGTTGCTATAAAAACTTGTGTAAAACTTGACGTTCTTGTAAATTCAAATGTTAAATGTTATGTATTTGCATTTTTGCACAAACTGATTTTACAAATTTTACAAAAACAATTGGTTTTACATAGTTGTAATGTATGAGAAAAATAAAACTGGTTTCAGTGTACATTGGTTTCATGATAACATGGTGTTTTATAGCCATGTCCTGATGCATTATTGTCACATAAACAAAAAATAAATAAATAAAAAATAAGATTCTTGCCATGACTGAGTTTGATTAAACAGTTTTATTATACTTGTATGATGGTTTGCATGTTTAAATGTTTCCTTTATTGGCATTTAGTTTTTTCAAGCCTGTGGAGGACCAACAAGAAAAACTAAACAAAAAAAAACAACAACAAAAAAACAGAACAGATCTATTATTTAACCACTTTCTCTGAAAACTGGGTTTAGCATAAACAAAATGACAAAATTTTATTATAGACCACCTTACCACTTCCTGTGAGTTGAAGAACCAATGTTTTTAACTAATGTAACCAGAGTTTCTAATAGCTGATTGATAATGCAGCTAGATTAAACTCGAGTGAAAATGCACTGAATCTAAAAAATGTATGCTCACAAACAAGCACCATGTCAAGTTTAACTTTTAAAATTGCCCTTTTCCCAATGCCGGTGTCACATACGTCCCCATTTGTGTTTGTGAATCCTATTGTACTACGCATCACCATGCGTCGCCCTCTGAATAAAGGCTGTCTGGCTCCCAGCTTAAATATTGCAGCAAACTAAAAACCAACCATCAGACTGGATTCATTCACTTCTGCTCACTCGGGCGACAAGGATTGGAGGCCATAGGTGGGAACCAGAGAGCAAAAAGTTCACTTCACACCACAGCGTGCCAAGAGAAGGGGAACACAAATACTCTGGAGCTCTTACTGTGGCAAGTTGCCCATTTTATACTCTTTACCTGTACAATTCATTCTATATTGAGCACCTTTGGCTATGTAATTGATTCGGTTGTAGAGAATTTGGGTTATTTTTTTTTCATTTCAGTATCGGATGTGTAATGTTTTTCAGACGAGTATAAGTATAACATATCACGGCTTGATTTGTTTATCTTTCGAACTCTAGATGCTTGTCTGATAAAATTATTTGATATTTTTATCAACACATGGAACAATCTACATCAAGTATACTCCCAAATTTTCAGTGCATTAATGATAATAAAAAAGCATTTAGCGTCTCTGCCCGCTTTCAAACATCTCTTTTTGTTTCCTCTGCAGTGCTGACAGTCAACCATGGGTGACTGGAGCTTTTTGGGCAACATCCTTGAGGAAGTAAACGAGCATTCGACGGTAATCGGTAGGGTGTGGCTCACAGTCCTCTTCATTTTCCGAATCCTCATCCTGGGCACGGCTGCGGAGTTTGTGTGGGGCGACGAGCAATCGGATTACGTGTGCAACACGCAGCAGCCGGGTTGCGAGAACGTTTGCTATGACGAGGCCTTCCCCATCTCACACATTCGCCTGTGGGTGCTCCAGATCATCTTTGTTTCCACACCTTCCTTGGTGTACGTGGGCCACGCTGTCCACCATGTCCACATGGAGGAGAAGCGCAAGGAGCGGGAGGAGGCCGAGCTCAACAGGCAGCAAGAGATGAACGAGGAAAGGCTGCCGATCGCGCCCGATCAGGGAAGCGTCCGTACAGCCAAAGAGACGAGCACGAAGGGCAGCAAGAAGTTCCGTCTCGAGGGCACACTCTTGAGGACCTATATCTGTCACATTATCTTCAAGACTCTCTTTGAGGTAGGCTTTGTGGTGGGCCAGTACTACTTATACGGCTTCCGAATCCTGCCGCTGTACAAGTGCAGCCGCTGGCCTTGCCCGAACACGGTTGACTGCTTCGTCTCGAGGCCTACCGAGAAAACCGTGTTCATCATCTTCATGTTAGCTGTGGCCTGCGTCTCGCTTTTCCTCAACTTTGTCGAAATCAGCCACTTGGGCCTGAAAAAGATCCACTTTGTGTTTCGTAAGCCGGTGAGGCCGCAAGTTGAGGGACCGGGGACGGCCGAGAAGGCCTTGCCTTCCATAGCGTCCTCCTCCATCCAGAAAGCCAAAGGCTACAAGCTTCTGGAGGAGGACAAAGCAACGTCGCACTTCTTCCCCCTGACTGAGGTAGGGGGGATGGAGGCTGGCCAGCTTCCGGCTCCGTACGAGCCATTCGAGGAGAAAACAAATGAAGCCACCGCCCCTAGGAAAGACGTGTCTAAGGTGTACGATGAAACCCTGCCCTCCTACGCCCAGACGACCGTTATAGGGCAAAGCGTTGCGATGGGAGTTGTACGCAGGGATGAAGACGAGGATGAATTGGCCATCGAAGCAGACGTGGAAGCCAGCGAGACGATAGAAGACACGCGACCGCTCAGCAGCCTGAGCAAGGCCAGCAGCCGGGCAAGGTCAGATGACTTGACGGTATAAATAACATATACTGGATTAGGAGTGCAGCAGTACCAATTGTAGCTTTGAAAAAAAAGAAAAAGATAGAAAGTAAAAACGAAAGCCTTTCGCCAAGTGCACTTATAATACCAGCTCTTTATTCTGAGGAAGAACACAATTTAAAGAAAATAATGCTGTGCAATTTTCATGCGGAAACTTGAGAGCTTGATTGATTTTTTATATATATATATATATATATATATATATATATACATACAGCAGTATTTTTTGTACTGTTTTTATCAAACAGTTAACAAACCAAAGTTAGAGATCTGCAGCAGCTAGATCTGCATAGGGAGGAGTTGGGATTTAGCAAAATATGTGCAGTTTTTTTTTTTTAATAACATTTTCTATCCAGAATTTTACTCTGTGGAATTCGGATGTTTACATTTTTTGGAGTAGCCATTAGTTCTGTGTTGTAAGTGATATTTTGTTATTATTCTGATAAGAAAACTGTCAGGGCATCATCCTTTTCACCTCAATAAGTTCAACCATACATGATGATAAATACTGGTACTGTAATGGATATGTGTATGTGTGAGGTGAAACAAATGCTGATAGTTGCACAGTCGTTCATCATGGCATAGTAGCAAAATATACGATATACGTTCAACATAACACCTTGTTTCTGGATTTACATTAAGAGTCTCTGCATTTTATGAACTTTAGGTTAGAGTGTATCTAGCGATAACTGTTAATAATTACATTAGCCATAGAAAAGATTGTAGGCCACATTCTTTCTAGTTTCTCTGCGTATACGGCCATGATGATGATGATAAAGATCACGCCCAATCAGCACAAAGTATTGTTCGGCAAGAGACAATAAAACAACATTACATGACATGTCAACACAGAGAGTCCGACATCCTTGATGTTGGTGGAAACAACATTTTCATACTTTAGTCCTCCATGATATTTCATAAAAAAAATGGTTTTGGCCCTTTACTGACTTTTCATTTTCAGTAGAGACATGTCTTATATTTTAAACTATGCCTTAAAATTTAGTATGAAATATAGAAAAAATTAAAAAAAAGTACAAGTTTCAGTTTTCGATTGTTCATTTAAATTATTATTTATTTTAACTATTACTTCTGACCAATTAAACTGTCCCTTTGTTTGTAACATTTTCACAGTTCTACCAAAGTCATAAAACATAATTTACTGAAATGTATAAAAATCGTTCATTTCATGTCAAACAAGTGTTTATGATAACTTGCATGTCAAATAAGTTTTTTCTTTTCTTTTCTCCTCTACTCTGCTATGTGCTTTCATATTAGTTTGGACTGAATGTAATTTATTTTATTTCATGTTGCTGACATGAAGTAAACTTTTCCACAACCTAAAGAATTGAAAGAAACTAGAATTGAAAGGCCAATTTTCTGTGTACTATATGTTGTACGTGGATGATATTATTTAACATGATATATAAACACATGATGCTTGGGCAGACTGCATGAGATGATGCAATATCAGACCCATACTTAAATAACACAAATATCATCAATTTGATCAAAAAAGAAGTTGAAAAAAAGAATAAACCTGTAAACATAAGCAGAGGAATAGTCATCATTTGGCCCCTTTAGTTACTGTACTAATGCACGACATTGTCTGCTCAAAAAGCCTCAAAAGCAGATGTCTGACACCGGTTATTAAAGGGTTTATCTTCTCTGTTTGTGTCTCTGATAAACAGTTCTTCACTGTCTTTTCTCAGGGTTAGTGAAGGGTGTTACTGATAAGATAAGAGCATGATATTACTTCCTAGAGTTTTTTTTGATCTGTAAAATGCAAAAGAAACCGCCACTGTGACAAATATAACCACAGGGTTTGCAGCAGAGGACTCGCTCTACATTTTGCCGTGGTCACAGACGAATCATAAAAGCACACATCACATTTTGGTGGTGATGAGAGTAAATCTGATAATTGGTTCTTAACTGTGAGTTTCAGTGGCAAACTGTACTGAGAAGTAACTTTTTTAAGGCCTTCTGCCATTTTTTCTCAACAATATTTATGAAAAAAACCACATGTGTTTTTATTAACTTGTAGTCCTTTCCCGCACCTATACAGAAATGACTGTCAGTTGAAACCTGTGAATATAGCCAATAAAAGGTCATGTGTGGTCAACAAGACTGTCTGACGGCATTTATTAATTTCACTGTGTGAAAAAATAATTCTTTCCAGTTCACATATACAGATTCCCACACACAAACACACAAATATAACTCAATATATAATATATATATATATATATATACCACATTTCTTGATTTGTGAAATTTGCATTATGCTTATGAAACCTATTAATGTAAATCATCTATGATTATTATCTAAATAATAATAATAATAATATATAATGTAATTATTAGAATTATATATCATTTTTTATTTTATTATAAATTAGGTTTTTGCTAAAAAAAAAAAAAGAAAAAGAAAAAAAGAAAACTAAAGTTATGTACTGCATGCAAACTACATAATAATTCAGCAGCAGGGTACTTCATACATCATTATACCATGGTATTACCAAAATCCATTTTGCAAGGTTAAGCTGGGATTCAGAACAATTTGCTGCTCTCTTGTGGTCAGTTGGTGAATTATTTATATCCACTAAAACATTACAAAATGTACACAAAGTGGCTTGAGAACAAGCAAGAAATATCTCAAAATAAGATTTGAGTGAGTAAATATAGCATTATAGACAGGTGAAAAGTATACTGAAGCTAATTGATTTATCAATAAAGTTAAGATGGACCATGCAACTAGAAAAATATTTATTCAGCGGTAAAGCCATTGAGTATTACTTATTTTTTAACTAGTCTTGCTTTGTGTATTATAAAGCGCTTTGGATAAAAAATTGTGAAAGGGTGTGAAAATTTAAAGGGCATTTCCTGTGTGAGGCTGTTCGTAGGAAATGAGTTGAGCCAACCACTGTGCGATAAAACTAGCAGACATTGCTCACACATTAACAACTACTGCGAGGCTGCAGTTAACAGAGGGTGAGTTTTATCATCAGTCTTCATTGATTTACACCAAATAGATGTTTTTTACATCAGTGCAGATTATACTCACTAATCCCGTGCTGCTTTGTAGGATGTCATTTTGAATTGAGCAGTTGAATGGATAAGCATGGTAAAGTATATCATTGTGAACTAAACTTAAGACAAACAAAAGACAAAACAGACATTTATTAAATAACGACATTATTTCTGAACTGTAAAATGTTCAGTGTGAACGGCATGTCTTAAAAAAGTTATTATAATGACTTTAAAATAAAGAACAGACATTATATGTTTAAACCAAATTCTTTCTTTCTATTTTAGATGCTTCCTCTCTCACAGCTTTAAACAGATTTTCACTAATAGTCGTGTTGTCCATCCTTTGGTGTTTAGTTTTTTTTCTGTTATTCAGTCTCTGCTTGTTTTTATTTAAAATTCAGCAGAAAAAAAGGTAAACCATATCTTCCGACATAATCTTCAATTAAATGAATCGACTACATGTAACATCTTAATATTACAAAATTAAAAATGGTTCCTGCTTCAATTTCACAGGCACAAATCACAGCCAAACGGAGATGAGGTATAATATTTTTGTATATAGCAAATAACAGCAATGCTTTGACATGCAGATAGCTCGATTATTTATTATTCATTGCTTGTTTGTTTTTGAAAGGTCACAGACGCAGATGTTTCTTTAAATGAGGTATGCATTTTAAAAATGTGCAGTCTCGCTTTTGCTGTCTAACCTCAGGCCTATTCAGTGTCTGTTTATGCAAAAGGGTCATTCTAGCTTTGTCTCTGTTTTTAGGTCTCTGAAAAGATGAAGAAACGAGAAAAACATAAAAGTTACAAAGAAAGAGTAAACTCAGTGTACTATGAGTGGATGAAAGATTACACACCACAGTGGAAACCAGACAGCTCAGTTTGTACAGCAGAATACATAAATGAAGAAACGTTAGTCTAAAACAACAAACTGGTCTTGTTTCAGTGATAAGAAATGTCTTAATAACATAGCCTATTATAGTGAGGTGGGATTCGTAATTAACAATTAAAGTGCCTCTATTATTGGTTATGAAAGGTTCATATTTTAGGTTTGGGGTTTCCTAACAACAGGTTAACATGCAAAGTCAAAAAAACACTTTTATTGTCTACAATATGAATGGTCTTATTTTCATCACCTAATGCCTGTACAGTGTGTGTGTACAGCAGTGGTTTCCCCAGAATTTTGCAGAATTACAAAAAATCAAATTGGACAGAACATATATGAATATTAAATCTCAATATATTATTTTTATTCAGTTCGATGAAACAGAATCAGATATAATGTTTTAAAGCACAGAGCATCACACATTGAGCAGTGCACGACTAAAACTGTGGGGTGGTGCGGCAGATATTTTCGGCTGTTTATTTCTTACATGTCTGACTGTACACTAGCCTTGCCGCGCACCCTTTATCATAACTCATAAATCATAGTTCTCATAGCTTTACCGGGAAAACCGCTATTTTTACTAACTCCAAAAGCGGCACCTAGTGGCAGAGAATGAATTTGCATTGTCTTTCAGATCAAAGGGAAAAGACCAACAAGTGGGCGGGCAATAATCTAATGTTTCAGTAAATTCAATGAAATTAAATTTATTCAAGTCAACATAAAGCAGCTTGGTATTTGTTTTAAAACAGACTCGTTTGATTCAGAATCAACTTTATTATAGTTGATTATACATGGTACATTTTCAGATTTAAACGTCTGCGGGATGTTTTCATTCACTTAGAGCTGTGTTAGACATTGTAAGAAAAGGCATTTCTGAAAAATCAATAATAGAGGCACTTTAATTTTGGAGTCACACTCATGGTCCTATCGGTCAAAACACCTGAAATTTTACTTTTTTGCCCCCTAGTAAAATCAATGGAACATTTTTTTTTTTTTGTTTAATAATATTTTTTCTTTTGTATTTTAAGAGAATTTTATATTACTAATTAATATTTATGCAATATTAATTAACAATTTTTCCCCATTGAAAATAATAATTTACTTTAAGAGTACTTTAGGTTAACTTTTATATTTTTACATAAATATATGTATATAAATATTGATTTTAAATAGGTTTTTGCATTATGATTAGTCAAACCTGAACATGGCAATAGCATATGAAGTTTGAACCATTACACTTATGGAATGTCCCCACTTTTCACAAAAATCAAATGTGTGTGTGTTTATTTTAGAATCTTGATGATTTAGTGTGTCACCCCTTCGCTTCTCTAAGCTTTTTCTTTATTATGATTGAATTATTGAATGGATTTCACATTCTCAAAACTTTGCTCTATGTTACAGACATAGGTGTAAGTGTGTGTGTTTGTGTGTGTGTGCGCGCACATATGTGATTGACTGGATATATCTATATCACACTCTTGATGTTTTATAGTGTCATCCGGTCACTACTGTGTAGTTGTTTTCAGATTTGTGATTGATTTGTAGATTGTGTGTATTCTCTAAATTGGTGTGTTTTTGTTCATTTCCCATTCATTTTCTATGGTCGGTCATTTTTGACTGAGGACCATAAGTGTAAAATACTGTTTTTACACCCACTTAGCCTGTTCGAATCATGCCCTCAATTGTTTTCTGTGTTCACATTCCAAATGCCATAAAAGTCGACAAGGAACATATTATTCCGATGAAGCTGTGATTTTTAAAAAGAAAAATCCGGTCAGAAATGACAGAGGAAGGCTCAAGGGTTAAGGTATTAGTTTACAAGTTAAAAAAATGAAAATTCTTGTGTCGTTCCCAACCTGTAGGACCTTTTCTGGTGTTCTCTGTGGTCTTCATTGTTCTTATATTTTTTTAGGACACATTGATATAATGCTTTTCCTTCTTTGATCTTGTGTCATGCATGCATATTAATGTTTGTTTATGGGTTTTACTGAAAGACAATGTTACTCACATGTATATGTACATATTTCTATATATATATATATACAATCAGGTCAATAAAGTTGTATTGTCTCTGACAAAAACGGCCTCTGTAAACCTACTTAACCATATTTTTTTGTGACAAACATATATACCCAGAAGTGAACTACTGTAGATCTGACAAACCTCATAAAACATTCTTTTGAGGACTTCCACGTTTACAAAACAGAGTTAGAGTAAGTTATAATATTTATAACTCGCTGTGAATAAAAACAATGTAATGTCCCCATCTAGACAGCTAAGTAAACGTGTGTGTGTTAGGGGGTGGGGGTGTGGGGGAGGGTGAATCACTGGATCTCTCCAGAACTCTGTGATGTTTTCCTTCAGTTTTCTCTGTGTCTGTGCAGCAGCTCCTCTCATCTCTCCTTTCTCCTCTCATCTGCTGATGATGGTAAGTTGTAAGCTTTTTACAAGACAGATCTTACACACTGCATATCTATGTACGTGCATTTACATTTATATGTCATCTTCCGTACTTTTATCTTTCTGTAGATTATTAGGACACTTTCCACATTCATTGTCCTCTCCATTGTCTGCTGTTACGCAGAGGTAAGACAAAAAGCTTTCTAAATACTCTGGATCAAGCTCTCTAATAGAGGTATCTTGGGGAGTTGAACAGAGCACTTCTGTACTAATATTTTACATTTGAATAGCTAAACAATTATAGCCTTAATTCCAGGAATGCATGCATCTTTTATTTATTTGGCATGTGTGTTATTAAAACAATATCTCATAAGCCTGAAATTAATATATCAAGTCGGGAATTAGGGCCCTATGCATTGCGTTAATATCAAGAAATTTTTGCTTCCATATTATTTTTTAGTAGGCGTTTAGCCATATTTTGAGTTATGCATTAAACTGTGTTTCAGAACTAAAGGGAATAAATTTAATGCACAGTGTTCTGGCGAAAACTTAACAAGAAGTCTTAAAGCACCATTTTAGGAGCGTAAACCCAGCATTTCTAGGCGTCAGATGTGGGCTAGCTGTCTGGGCTTAGATGTATGAGCAGCTGCTGTTTGTCTTGGCAGGTAAAAGCAAAGTAATTGGTACGTGGAGTAATGGAAAGCCAAACAACAGCAGACGCTACCACACGGGTGGTATAACGGCATTTTAACACTAACTCTGAATACTTCACACAGATGCACAAGCAAAGCCATTCTGAGTTCAGTGTTTTTAGAGCTTGTGTGATCTTGTGCGGCGTTCAGGTGCTGACACATAGTTAGACACGGCAGATGTTCTGGTCTTTTCATGTGTGCACCTGGAGGCGTGTTTACATCTGCACATCATCAGGACAAACCACCTCATGCCTTTTCATTAGGAACCAAACAACAGGGCTCACACAATGAAGTTCCTGTGTTCGGTTGAGCAGTTGTGTGGAGGGTGTTTTTAGAGCTGGCTTCACGTCTACCATCTGCGCGATGATGAGATGGTTAAAGACTTGAAGAACAGATTGATCTTTTAATGCGGGAATGTGGTAAGCCTAAGAAACCAGTGTGAAAAAAAAGTACTGTACATCCCTGTAAGTGAACATTTTATTAGAAACTGAAATAAATACAAATATTAAATATTGAAAATATGAAATTTGAATAAAATAAAATATTTAAATGTATTTTAAAATGTAATTTGTTTATGTAATGCAAAGCTGAATTTTGGCTGTCTACACGGGACGCTTCAAAACAGATGTTCCAAACCCATGTTGTCTGAAAAAGTGCAAGAGTTTCGCTTGTCTGAAACAAAGCTGTGAATACTGTCGTATAACTTTACACATAAAAGCGTGACAAACCAAAACTTTGAAAAACCTCTTTGCAAACCTCTTCATCCCCCTGACTTTTGCATGCAAATAAACAAAAGACCTCGTGTATACTCTGTGTACTTGCAAGAAACCTTTGCATGCTTATGTGAAATCTTTATGTGTGCACAATACAATTTTCAGCTTTTTATTTTTTGTTTGCATGCAAAAATCAATTGATTTTTTTCCATTTTGCAGAAGTCCCTTTGGGCCTACGTAAGGTACACTGCCATTCAAAGAGTAAAATATTATTGCAATTTAAAATAACAGTTTCTATTTGAATATTTTTTTTATAGAATTTATTCCTATGAAGCAATCTGAATTTTCAGCATCATTACTCTTCAGTATCACATGATCCTTCAGAAATCATGCTCACTTGCTGCTCAAGAAACATTACAGGAGAGTGTTTTGTATATTTTAGTTCGCATTTCCATCTCTGTAGATTTTTAATTGATCAATTGGGCCACTTTTGACAATCAAGTGGCCTAATTTACTGGAGCTAAACCTAAATAGACACTTTGCAGCTTATACTTTATACATTTGCCAGTTCTCCAAAAATCAAAAACACATTTACACTTGCGTTCTCTATTTTGAGCAAAAGCATGACACATTGAGCAGACGGAAGTATGAGATCTAGTGCAAGCCCTGTAAAATAGACTTTAGAGGCTTTAACGTCTTCATCTCTGCTCCTCCCCCAGACTCGCCCCAAAATTGCATCATCAGAGTTATGGTAAAAATCAATAACTGTAAAGCAGTGACCTAGACATATATCTTTCAAAAGCTTAGAACCTCCGCTTTCTTTTATCATTAATCACTTTTGTATTTATCTTACACAAAATACCCTAATTTTTTACCCTCACAAACAAGCCCCTCCCCCGTGAAGATCGACATAATAGTTAATATTCACATCGCTTAAACATACCAAACATAGATGAGTCATATATCAAATGAAAGCTCTCAGATATGCCTGATCCCTCAAAAATAGAACAATAGGGGGGTTAGATGCTTTGGCAAAAAGTACAGCAGTTATAAGGATATTGCACAATTTGTTTTGGATTATTTGCATTCTTCCAATGAAGGGAATTAAACTAAAAGGCTCAAGAGTGTAAATAAAAATCTTTCTGTACAGAACTTAACGAGTGGTGTCTGTGCAAAAGGATGTTGTGGGCAGTTGTAAGAGTGTTGTTATGCTGTTGCCAAGTGGGCTTTGTAAGTAATGTGGCAAGACAAGGGATTCTGGTCCCTAGATGCCCACCTATTGGGCCTTTTTACATTGCTGAGCTTCTCAGAAGCTGTCACAGAAACTACAACAAATATAATTTCTTCATACATGAAAATATAAAGCTAATTGTAGTCCTCTTCACACGTTTACCACAGACTACTAAAGTGAGGAAGATGGCTAAAAACTTATTTTTTAAAATATCTTTCTTTGTGTTCAGCTGAAAAAGACATTCAAATTGATTTTGAACTACTCAAGGGTGAGTAAATGATAGAATTTTCATTTTGGGTGACCTATTCCTTTAAGCTCATCCACAACAGTGAAGGGATGGTGTATCTGAGACTGCACTGAAATAAAAAACAGAATGAGCATTGCTGTCAGTTATTTGTAAGGTATAGTGATCAGGATAGTGATTTTACACAGACTTCTGTTCACTAATAATGTGGTGTCGTCTTACGCAGTCTGTCTGCTCTGATCTCCATCAAACGATCTCAGCTGACACACTCGAGAATGTGAGGAATGTGCTGTCTGACCTCTGGTTTTAGGTCAATGCTCAGTGTGTGTGTGAGTGTGTGCTTTACACAGCCTGTTAGGAGTTTTGTGCTGCGAGTGTGAAAGGGGTTTCCGCTCATCTCAGTTTATTAGCGCTAATGTTCTGTTAAATTTGCGGTGTCTGAACTTTTGGCAGCATCTGTTATGGTGTAAATTTCTGTGTCTTTCAGCTCTCTCCCAACTTGCTCTCTCTCTCTTTAATGCTATATTTAATATTAATGTGTTATACTATAGATTTAATTTTCTCTTTCAAAATCAGTAATAATTGTGTTTTTTTATATATAATATATATAATACATATATATATATATATATATAATATATAAAATATATTTTATATATTATATTTAATATAATATGCTGAATTTTCAGCATAATTGCTCCAGTCTTTAGTGTCACATGATCCTTCTGAAATCTTTCTAATAAGCTGATTTGCTCATGAAACATTTCTTAGCATTATCAGTGTAACATTTGTGCTGCTTAATAATTCAGGATGTGTTATTGTGTTTTTCTGGTTAGGATGCTCATTTGATTGAAGAAGATTAATTAAATATGCTTCTTTTTTAAATTTTAGAATAACTATGCAGCAATGTTGAAATATCTTAAATCAGACCCGGTCAAGAAACTTAAATACAATTTCAACTGAAAAGTATCTAGCTTTTTGGGTCTGTTAACAGATCAAAATAGATGAACAAGCCTGCTTGTTTTTCACTTTTCTTTGTGTGCACATTCTCTGGCATTCTGAGTCATCGCTGGTAAACACATTAACTCACACACACACACACACACACACTAACCACTGGAAAACTCGCATTCTGTGAGATCATATTATGGGCATTCAATTAACATTTTATATGAAATATTCACTGCACGTGCACACATTCCCATGTGATAGAGAGGGAAGCATCTGCCTGTTCACATTAGGCTGCTCCACCCTACATGATCCCCTTAAAACATAATCCCTTTTCCTCACTTCCCACAGTCTTCCCAGTGAAAAGTTAAAGGTCAGAGTTGAGAGGTCACAGGACATGTAGAGATGGACAGATGTCCCTAGGCTGTATGTCGACATGTATCCAACTATATATGTACAGCATCTTTATGGACATTCTGTACACAAATGCAGTCTGTCTTGAGCCAGCAAGTAAGCACTTGCACTGGTGAGTAACTCATCTGGGGTTTTTGAAAAGGTAAAGCTCCATTTGCCACTCTTACACTAAAAACACAATGTATACAGTGAGTAAGGAAAGTATTTCACACTTTGTAATATTGCAGCCATTTGCTAAAAACTTTTAAGTTTCCTCAAGACCTTCCAACAAGACAATGACCCTAAGCACATAGCAAAAATAATGAAGAAGTAGCTTCACAACAACTCTGTGACTGTTCTTGAATGGCCCAGCCAGAGCCCCGACTTAAACCCAATTGATCATCTCTGGAGAGACCTAAAAATGGCTGTCCACCAACGTTTACCATCCAACCTGACAGAACTGGAGAGGATCTGCAAGGAGGAATGGCAGAGGACCCCCAAATCCATCTTTGCATGGCTGTTTTCAAGAGTGCTCTACTAAATACTGAGCAAAGGGTCTGAATTCTTAGGACCATGTGATATTTCAGTTTTTCTTTTTTAATAAATCTGCAAAAATGTGAACAATTCTGTATTTTTCTGTCAATATGGGGTGCTGTGTGTACATTAATAAGGAAAAAAATGAACTTAAATGATTTTAGCAAATGGCTGCAATATAACAAAGAGTGAAAAATTTAAGGGGTCTGAACATTTTCCGTACCCACTGTATGTCATGGCCAATGTGCTAGGTTAGGACAGAATATATAATAGCATAGAGAAAGAATATATCTTGGTATATATATATGTACTATATTAACTGTATTAATTTTTATTATATAGTTTATAATATAATCTAAGGAATAAAATACAAAATTATATTTTATACAATATTACCAATACGATTGATATTATATCGTATTATATTAAAAAAGATATTACCGCTGTTCCAATTTCTTTCTTTGTTGTTGCAGTAATCAAAAAAGAACACGTTTGCCAGCTTTTTATTAAAAATATAGCAAGCATGTAATGTAGATTGGGCTATGCAATGTCAGAATATATAAATTCCTTTTTTAAAATATTGTTTTTATATTAAATAAAATTAACTAAAATTAAAATATTACCCATGTTCTATTTTGGTCTTTTTTGGTTGCACTTTAAATAAAATTAAAACTTAAAAAACTTAAAATAAAACTGCCAGAGGTGAAAGACTGCAAATAGGTAGCTCAAAAAATGTCTGCTTTTCGATATTATACTAATACAAATGCTTTTCCTGTAGAAAGATCAGAGCACATTAGGATACACAGATGTTGCAGATGGTTTGTATGTTTGTAGGTGTGTGTGTGCCATCTGTCTTGCAGTCGTGTGGTGCTGCTTTTATATGTGTGTGTTTTTCAGTGAGTGACAGCATGTGCTGGTGTATTGTCATGGTCAGACTCTTTGTTACTCACCCTTTTTATTAGATCGCAAAGGTCAACAGGTCTGGCTCCCATCTGGAGCTGTGTCAGGGCGGCTTTCACTTCAGTCTGCACCAATCAGACCTCACAACAAAAGGGCAGCACATTTCTGAGGAGACTGAATCAGAGCAAGTTTACTTATGTGAAAACATGGTGGACAAGAGTACATAAAAAAGTCTATTTTTCTAGTCTGTGTAATTGAATAAGTTGTTATTTGGATGTTACTGAATACAGAAAACAGCAACTTGATTGGTATTTATCAGTAGATAAACAGTTCTCCTTCAGGTTTTGTTAGACGTGAAGCAGTGCACTATTACAGCCTGCCATCTTGCGGTTAAGTCTAAGATATCCATGTTTGTCTTTAAGAATAAAAATGGGATTAGTTAGTGGCGTTTAGTGTTTGGACTACATGAAGTATGACGTTAAAACAAAGTAATAAGAATCATCAGGCCCTCAGCATAACCCTAGGTTATAACAGATTTCATTTCTGAGGCGTTTCCCCGTCTTCACCACAAGTTGGAGCCAAAGTACGTATCGAAAAGATCATAGATACGCTGTTTGGTGAATTGGTATTGTAGCTTTACTCACATTTCTCTTTCTGTCTGTGTTTTGTGCAGGAGGTAAGGAGTAAAAGTAAAGCTTGTGCCAATGTGTTCTGTGGAGCTGGGAGAGAATGCGCTGTGACAGAGAAAGGAGAACCAAGCTGTCTGTGTATTGAGGTGAGTCATTCTGTTCAGCCACACATTCACCAGGACTACAAAAAAAAAAGAGCTATGCTGCCTTTCCCACCAGGGTAGCCAGATCTGCTTTACACAACTAAAGTAGCCCAAATTATCAATCAAGCCTACCCTTAACTCTAAATGCCACTATAATAATATATACATATTTTAAATATATATAGGCCTGTTTTAGGTATGGGAGTGGCATTTAAAGTTATAGTTTGTTGGGTGAAGTAGCCAGTTTTTACCTTTGAACTTTAAAATCAGTGTATAGTAGTAGGCTTATAGGTTTTTTTTTTATAAAAGGAGATCATAGGAGTTCATAAAAGTTCAAAGGCTTTCCTACCAGAGCACTTTCCTGACAAAAATATTAGTGTCTCATCATGTTTCATTCTTTCTCTGTCAAAGAAACACATAATACACAATACGTTTTTCTATGCAAGCGATTCAGTTGAGCATAATTAATGCAATATGTTTACCTTTCAACGTTAATAACAAATAAATACATACATGCATAAAGTATCCAACAAACCTGCAGAAACATTTTACTAGTAGCTCAAACCAGAGATTTGGCAACCCTATTTCCCACTGTGGCATTATACTGTTTTATAAACTAACTAGATGTGTTGCATGACTAGGCTGTTTTTATTCTTTTTGGTCATCAAGTGGTGACCTTATATATAATCTACCAAAATATTTTATCATGCAAAAGTACACATAAATGTCCTTAAAATCTGAATATTTTGGAAAAAGACCATGAACTGCAACAACCCAACAATATGGAAAATCGCTAAAATGTCAAAACATCACAGAAAAACAAATATATATATATATAAAAGCAGAAATGTAATTTATTGTTCTGCATTGCATTTATCAATAATGCTAATTGTTTCTGTTATAACAGACAAGCGACCCAATTTCTTTGGTTTAGCAAAGAAAAGCTGAAATAGATGCCATGTATGTACAGTTACTTCAGTGTGTCTGTCTTGATCAGCAATGTAAACCCCATAAGCGTCCAGTTTGTGGCAGTAATGGGAAGACGTACCGTAATCACTGTGAGCTGCACCGTGATGCCTGTCTCACCGGACTCAAAGTACAGGTCGCCCATGATGGACATTGTCAAAGTAAGTGTGAATGCGCTCTCCATTTACAGGTTTATACTGTTTACATTAATAGCCAGTGTCCACATAGCATAAAACAGTCACATTCATGGAATACTACAATACACATACAGACCTTTCCATTTTAATGATGAGTATGTGCAGATGCTTCACCGCAAGACACTATCATAGATGTTAATAGGAAATGTCATTGTAGCCTAGGAATGAAAATAGTTGCAGCCATTACCTCTCAGAATTTTCACTACAATTTGCAGCATTTAAATACAGAAATATGCAAGATATTTTAAGAACTTGGGAGAAAAAGCTGATCCTGTGAAACTCGCTGACTGGTTTCTGTCTCTTCTCATTTAGAGAAAAAAATTGAAAAAGTCACCAACAGCCCAAGTGAGTAAACACACATCTGTATCATTCAATATTTTATCAAAAATGTGGAATTATGCCTTTTTATTGTTAGAGTGTACCATATAACATTCAGCTCTCAAATGCATTTACTGAGCAGTTTTGTTGTTGAAATATATGATATAGGTATTAAAATGACTAATAGTGATTGAAAACAATTATATTTTAAACATTATCATTACTTTGTTTTCAGATTTATAGCGCAGTTGTAACATGTTGGGCCTATTTGTCTTGTTGGTTTGATTATTTAGTTGTTTGTTACCTCACGGATCGCAATGAGTTGAGGAGTCGTGTAATTGAATGGCTGCAGTCTGAGGTGGAGCCTGACGGCTGGTTTTCTAAAGGATCCAACTTCTCAGATGTCCTTCTCAAATACTTCCAGGTGTGTGTGTGGATAAACATATTGATGAATTGAACAGTGTCTCTCACACTTTATTTCCTGCTGTTTGTGTTTCAACAGAACTATGATAATGGAGATGCTCAGCTGAATTCGACTGAATTCTTGAAGTTTATTCAACATAATGAGACTGCGATAAATGTCACGTCTCCTTATGCTGAGGAGGAGAACAACCGCCTACTCAGGTCACACACACACACACACACAACAATACAAAGTCTCTTAAAAAAATCTGTAAATGTTTTTGAAAGTCTTTTATGCACACAAAGGCTGCATATTGATCATCTCCATCTTGTATGATTTATACTCTGTTTTTTTTTTATCATTTGACCTGCACAAATCAGATGAACTGAATTCTGTGTGTCATTTGTAGATAGAGACAGTTTACAGTTGTGAGGTTTATTAACCTGAACACTTTCTTTATTCTCGGCACTATCTGTGTCAATACTTTTATCAGTTCTTCTTTACAGCCGCTTCTGATAATTGCTATCTGAAGATTCTGAAAATCTTTTTGATAACCGATATATCTCTGGGCTAGTCTATAAAATGTAATGATTATGACCTCACTGTCCTCTGACCGAAGCGCAAAGAAAGTCTATGAGTATTCAAAACGAGATATTGGTAGCATGTACAGCTTGGTTTAACTTTCAAGTTGCATTATATTTTAGTCATAAAAATGGGAGCAAAATCTGTCATTTAGTAAATCTGATAAAGACCCCACGAGATTAACCGCTGTTCCAGTGGTCTTCCGACCATTACGAGTTCTTGAAAAGGACAGAGCTGATACCGATATCTGAGATGAGTGTGTTCAATGGCCAAATACGTAATACAGTTTGGAGGTTGTAATGCAAATGCAGAATTGCTTGCCTGTTTAACACAATATTTCAGTACATAGTCCATTACTGACTAATCTGTAACAGATTTTAACATGGAAGTCCTTTTTTTCTGTAAGATATTTCAAAGGCATTGTAATGCTTCAGACGGAAGGTAGAATGCTTAATAGAGAGAAAAATTTATTGGAGCTTGTTCTTATAATTTTGTGAACTATCAAATCTGTTGATAGCTCAAAAGGATCTATGCTATCTGATTGCAAACCACTGTTATTCAGCTGTTAATAAGTTTATGGGTAGTATGTTTTAACAAAAATTTTGCTGCACAACTACTTTCAAAATTGATAGAAATATTGGAAATATTTCATGAGCTGCAAATTTGCATATTAGAGTCATGTAATGTTGAAGAAGATTGCTCTGAATTCAGCTTTGCCATAACTATTTGCAAATTTTTAAATCGCTCCCGCTTTACATTTGGTGACCTTAACTATTATATATTTACCTTTAAATTAACCATTTGGTACAATGAACTTATTGTGTACATACATGTTCTTACTTTGTAGCCATATATATATATATATTTTTAAAAACTGTAATTAATTTATAATTACTCTGTTGACCCATCCCTTACAGCTTAACTCAGCCTTAAACCTACCCATACCACCAAACCTGTCCTTAAACTTACCCATATTCCACCTAAGTATCAGCAAAAGTGTTTTGCAATACAATATGAACACAATAAGTACAAACTATTATATGAAACTAAAATGAGAGAATGAGAGAATTTTAAAATGGTAGCTAGTTATTCCAGCAGCAATTTTGCATGATCAAAAATGATTTTAACGTTAACAGAATGTTATAAGAAAAATATTGCATCCGAAAATGCAATAAAATATTAAAAGCAGGGGTGATTGTGTGTTCTGCAGGAGTCTGTGTGTGGATGCCCTCATTGAGCTGTCTGATGAGAACGCAGACTGGAAACTGAGCTTTGATGAGTTCTTGAACTGCCTTAGGCCAGGATTTAACCCTCCAGAGAGGAGTAAGATCCACAATCACTCACTCCACTTTCTTGTATAATACATCTTTAGACCTGTGTGTGAGCATATAGCCTGCAAAATATATGTATTGAGTGCTGTTGCATGTTCTTAGAGTGTGCCTTAGAGGACGAGACGTACGAGGATGGTGCTGAGACTCAGATGGAATGTAACCGCTGTGTTTGTGCCTGCGGGAACTGGGTCTGCACTGCTGTTATTTGTGATGGTGAGCTAAAACCTGGGATATTGCTGTTGTTTTTTCTGCAGCTGGGGTTGAGGCTGGGATTTCGAGAGCTAAGCAGGATGAAATTAGTTTTTTTTTTTTTTTGTGGAATGTGGTCTGACTTTCTGTCCTCGCTATCACTGCAGGTTCAAATAAGTTACCTGCACTTGAAGAGATGGAGGGAAATGATCAGGAGATGACGGAGGAGGAATGGACTCAGCGAGTGGCTGAACTCAATAAACATCAGGTTGGTACTGAGTGGAATGTTCAAAGCCATAGAGACAAATACCTTGAAGTCCTGCTTAAAGGGCACTGCTGGTTAAGTCTGTTTTGTTTGGCTGGGTCTTCATGGATCTATAAAGCAAATAACGTGTGACTTTTTAACTGTTTCCCCCGCATAGGAAACAATGCAGAAGATGGAAGAGGTTTGAGGTGTAATTCAGGAGGAGGGATGTACTTTTGCCCAGATTTCAGCTTCAGTCAACCTCTGTTTGAATGGAAAGAGAGTGAAAGCTTCATTTGTTGAGTGTATTGTATTAATTATTGATCTTCATATATTTGTTGTCTTATAGTTTTTATTTGTACGGGACAATAAAAGAGTCTGTATGAGTTGTACCTGTATTGTAAATCACTGTAAAACTTTTTGTAATAGTATTTTTATACATACAGTGGAATATAAATGCCTCTATAAGGCAGTGTGTTCATTTTTACCATAAAGTCAACAGAAAATATGAAAATATATTTTGTATAAAGACCATTAACATCAACAATATCTTTGCGCAGTGAAAAAATTATAATTTTATCACAATACTGATGATTGTAATATAACATATCTCATATACATTGTAGTAAAAGAGTGGGTATTAGATTATGTTAAAAGGTATTTCTGATGACTTTGCAATAAAAAAAATCTGAATGAATCAGAACATACAAAACCCATCAGGCTGATGTTCATTTTGGCCAATTTTCAGCTGGTTGTCGATTGCAACTTTCAACTGGCTTAAACCAGCAAACCAGCTTAGGTTGGTTTAAACACTGATTTTGTCTTCAGCAGAGAAATACTACACTATTATAAATCATTTATGTTATGTATTAACCTTAATTGGCGATCAATAAAACTATAAAGCATGTCTTATTGTACCAGTATATGCTGCCGTTATTGTGTAATCCAAACTATTACTTAGACTTGGATTAAAAAACACTTTAATGCATTCACAGAGATGCATCTAAAACCCACTTATTTTAAAAATGACACAACAGTGTAAAATATAAGAGTAAAAGTATAAGCCCTAGCCCATGCATGCAAGAAGAGTACCCTAATGTACCTTTTTGCATGGTCTAGCTTCCAGTCATGCATTTAATGCTCATAAAACAAGTAGACCTGTTTAATGTCAGCAGGTTTTCACGTAAACCAGGCACTGAAACTACACGTGGATGGTGGCATAAGAGCCTTGTGAGACGACGGAACAAACTTGCATCATGTTTGGCCTCTGGATGACCAACCACTGACTGCAGGAGGCGTGACGCATGCAGATAAAACCACCAAAGTTTTTTGTCAGGAGTGTACTTCGCACAGCTGCAGTTTAGTCACTAAAGGGGATCATCTATATATTTATAATATATGTGTATGGATTATAAATCAAGACAACAATTCCGAGGCGACAACTTTTTTTATTGCACCTTTCCAAATTTTGATACTTTGCTTCATTGTATTCCTATTTTATTATTTTGCTCTACGAATTAGTCCATATGGCTCGTTTCCCAAGCATAGACGACAAGTGTTCTGTTTTATACTTGTCGCGTCTGCATCTGGACGACTTGAGCTTGGATCACCTCACGGACAGTAAAAAACGACAAATCCAGCAGCTGCACCTCACTTACAATCGTTTATCGTTTCTTCCACCTTCCGTTTGTTTTCTGTCCAACCTGGAATATCTGGATATCAGTAATAATGCGCTCACAGTCATACCAGATGATATCATGCGTCTAACAAACCTAAAGACGTTTGTAGCAAAGAACAATCTTCTGAACGCGTCCTCGTTCCCTAAAGAGTTTGAACGCATGCAGGTGGAGACTCTGAATCTGAGTGGGAACAGGTTTGAGGACATTCCCATGCAGTTTATCAAAATGACCACACTTCAGTCCCTGTCACTTGGAGGAAACAGATTGAAGAATATTCCTGCAGAGATAGAGAACCTGAGCAGGTATGAGTTTGTTTCTTTTTTCAGATATGAACTGTCTCTTAATAGGATGAACCAAGCAACAACAACAACAACAACACATGTATTCTGATAGATTATAATAAATGCATGAATAGCAATAAATTCACAGGCTTTCTTTTTTTACTATGGTAATCATAACTGTATTTTCGGTTTTCATTTTAATGCATGTATTTTTTGTCGTTTTAAGTAATCTTTTTTAAAATATGTTTTTATTATTATTTTTCAGTCTGACTTATTTTAGTACATTAAACGAAAATAGGAAAGTTACTTTGCCGACATTAACAATAAAAGCAATAAAAAGCATAAAAATGTAGCATTTCATAAAAATGTATAGTTTTTATGTTTTATTTTATTTGCAGCTTTATAAAATACGGTTGTACTGTAGTTATGTCCCTAACATACATACACTGCATTAGACCATTTAATGTATCTCTTGAAGGCTGTTGAGGTCCTTGTACAGATTTGCGCCTGGCTTGGATCAGTGCTACAAAACCAGACAGTAGTTCAACGCATTCCATGGCTTGGGGTTGCTTGGTTGGTGGGGATTTTGGGTTAAAGACTAACCAATAGAATGGGAGACCTGGCTAAGTACTCTAAGGCAAACAACTAAACATGACATAGCAGTCTGTTTACTCTTTAAGTTAATGATCTCTCGTTTCATTCATACCTAGAAAGTTAAAATGAGATTTTCCTGTATCATCCTTGCGTTGCTAAATTCTGTATTAGTAGTAGATGAAGGCTGAACTTCACCCTATTTGGTGTATTTTATCCTCATTGTATGCACTTTTATGTACGTTGTATGCACAATATGCACTTTTAAAAACAGGCACATTCTCATTCCAAATTTGTAAGTTTAAAATTTAAACATTTAAAATTTGTTTGGTCAACTTGTAGGAGTAGCCTTAAAGCTAACACAGACTAAAAGCTACACTTTAACTTTATTTTAATGCCACGGGTCTTCAACTTCTGACCTCTGTAATGTGATGCTACAGTCTAGAGATGCTGTATTTGGGAGGAAACCTCATCTCCTCCATCCCTCCTGAGGTGGCTAACCTCAGCAGTCTGAGATGCCTGGTTCTGTGTGACAATCGCATCCAGAGCATACCACCCCAACTCAACAGGTGCGATCTTTTGTTACTTACTGTATGTTGTAAAGTCAGAGCAGTCATGTGATTTTTTTTTAATGTTATGATCCTTTCAGACTACACTCCCTGCTCTCTCTCAGTCTGCACAACAACCTGCTGACCTTCCTCCCTCGTGAGATCCTCAGCCTCGTCCATTTGCAGGAGCTCAGTCTGCGTGGAAACCCTCTTGTCGTACGCTTCATCAAGGACATGACCTACGACCCTCCATCCCTGATGGAGCTGGCAGGACGCACTGTCAAGTCCCAGAACCTCTCGTTCAGCTCGTGTGACCTCCCGTCCAATCTGATCCATTATTTAAACCTGGCTAGCGAATGTCCCAACCCAAAGTGTGCAGGTAGGGGAGGACAATAACACTGTATAATCTGTGAAAAAAAAACATTTAGTATAACAGTAAAATATTATCTATATAATCCTGTGATAACCTTGCTTTAGAGAGCATCATGCATTAATTGTGCTACATCATGCATACTAAAATTTTCGTGGATTGCACGGTTGAATTGTTTACCACAAAAATAGCAAATAAATATAGTTCATTTTGATTTCACGCTGTGTTATGATTGGTCAGATCACCTGTCAGTCAAACTCCATGCGAAGGGTCAGTTGCCATTGACTGACTAAAAACGTCATTGTCAAAGTCAGCTTTATTGTCAATTCTGCCACATGTACAGGACACACAGAGAATTGAATTTATGTTACTCTCAAAGTTGTCAAAGTGGCAGATCTTTGATACGTTGAGTTTTTGTCCACCTCTTCACATTTCTCTGTATCTCTCTCATCGTGCCCTCTAGGTGTTTACTTTGACTCGTGTGTGAGGCACATCAAGTTTGTGGATTTCTGTGGGAAGTACCGCCTGCCGCTCATGCATTACCTCTGTTCGCCGCAGTGTTCCTCTCCCTGCAGCTCAAACCCACAGAGCGACGCAGAGTCAGAGGAGGAGAATAGCGTCCCTGCAGACAGGCTCCAGCGGGTACTGCTGGGATAGGACAAACCTCTAACAGAGACAGTTACCTGCCACAGGAATTCCATTTAATGCTAAATGCTAAAAATAAAATATTAAAAACACTTTCACCCCAAGGAATTGGGTTTTAGTGACTCAGCATAAAAGCATTAGGTATTTAGTTTAACGAAGCCAAACTTATATATAGTTCACACACACACACACACACACACACAAAAAAGAAAACCCTGTCATTTTCTTACCTTTGTGTCACAGATACTTTTTTGGATGAGCTTAGAAGACATTTGATACTGTGTATTGTCACATGGATTATTTCTGTAGTTGTTTTGATGTGTTTTTTTGGTTTAACATTTCATGAGGGTGAGTAAATAAAACAAACTGTGAACTATTCCTACTAATGTTGCTCATAAGGCATCTAAAAAAACGTTTGCACCTTGCCTAAAACAGTATTCGGAGTAGGTCAGACCAGACAAAGACCTAATCCTACATGCAATCAGAAAGCAAACTGACTGCTTTGCAAAATGTGATCAATACGTGAAGTTACTCTTTGACCTCTTCTTTCTATTGACTGTCAATCTGCCATAGCTTTTCTGTCCAAAGGTCAGGTTATAGACTATTATGGCTACGTCGCACAGTTCGAAAATGTATAGAAAGCTATTGTCCATGACACAACCTTAAAAATAGTTACATGCTAAGGACAGTTGTATGTTGTATGTTGTCTTATTTTCAGAAGTTTAGCTGCATTAAACAAGTTGCAGATCAGTATTAAATGGTTACCTTCTCTAAAAGAGCTCATAATGGCCTTAATGGTAATAAAACAGATATTATACTCCTGGACGATAACTTATCAGTTGTGTGTGTGTGTTTTTTTGTGAGCACTAGTTATAATTTGATTCAGTCTGACTACTAAATCACACCTTGATGATTACTTTAATGGTATTGCTTAATGTGACTGATAGTTTTGGGTCAGTGAGTTCACATCAATATCTGACAGCTGCATTTATGGCCAATTTCGATGCATTCTCCCATCAGATGCAGCTATCCCTCTTATTCCAAATATCAGCCTTTTAGTTTGTCAGTCTGTCTTATCAGTCTGTTTATGATCTTACAGTGACCTGACACAGATTGCGACACCTCAGCTGAGATGAGGAAGAAACTGTACATCTCTGTCTGGAATAATGGGACAGTTTTACAGAGAAATCGAGAAGGTAGGATGAGTCAGCACTTCTCTCAGCTTTACAGATCTGACTCAGCACATTTTAAAACACAGTAAGGGTTTAGAGAACTGAAAGAAATACTGCCTAGATCAACCCAGCTGAAAAAAAAAGTAGCCCTGGGGCTGTGTTTCCCAAAAGCTTAATCAATTTAGGCTTACAATACTTATGGTTAACGCAGCCCAGGGGCCTTTTTCATGAAACAAGTTTAGAAAATAAACCAGACGTACTGAAGTAAGCGGAGATTGGTTTATGTGTTTCACGACAGATGTGGGAAAAAGATCTTAATATTTCAAGACTTTGGTGGATAAACAGGATGTGTGTATATGATATATGTGTATTAGTGAGAAAGTCAGCCTCCAGCGCTCCCTGGTGGTCTAGTGGTTAGGATTCGGCGCTCTCACCGCCGCGGCCCGGGTTCGATTCCCGGTCAGGGAACAAACCTTTTACTCAAAACACTCGTCCTTGAAACGAGATTTATCTAATTTTATAATTTTTATTTAAGCTTTTTTTTCTGATAATCCAGTATAAAACGCTGTGTTCTAGAAGATGCGTAATCCACACCATAATCGTCGGGCCACCCCTTTATGTTTTCATATTCGATCCTATGATTTTTTTGTTTGTTTGTTTTTTACCCATTTTTTATCTTTACTTTTTTTTTTTTTTACATTATTTGGTTCAAAACATAAGCAAGCAAGCAAGCAAACAAACAGACAAACACATAAATAAAAAAACAAATTTACATGGAAACTTGTAAGGGCTTTCTTTTTTGCACACTATTGTTGAACTTCTTTAAAATGAAAAACAAAGGCTTATTTTCCTTATATTAACATTTATGTACAACACATTTAGCTAACAGAAGTAACGAGCTTAGTCGCTTTTCCTTGAGCGTCCGGTCACGTAGCTTAATTAATATTCATGAGCTCAGCGTAGCGATGCGCAGTGAGTCAACTGCGCAGGAGGCGGAAAAACACGAACATGGCTCGTTGTGTTCATCAGGCTCCGCGATTACTTAATTCCTGCTGTCGCGACATTTAGTAAAACCAAGTTAAGTTTAATCGAGATCACTCCGGAAGCGCTTCTCTGTTTTTATGCT
>JAUMHI010000033.1:21731170-21759130 GCA_032359435.1 Enteromius unitaeniatus
ATGCACGCCATTATAAGACCTACTGAACTAGCTCTACCTTACAAGATGTTAATCTAGATTAAAATCCTTATTTATAACTCGCGCGTCAGTAGAGACTCGCTGAGATTTGTCCAAGAAGTCTCTATATTTGTCGCTAGTCAAAATTTGATGTTGCGGTACGACGATACTATAACGTTACATCCCTAGTATATAGTAAATTATCATTTAAAATTTGGTCTATATTATAGGTGTTTTGCTGTATCTTTTGACATGAATGCTATTCTTCTCTTAGTACTCCTTGGTCCTCAGAACATGAGCCCGTCTGACACTGGATGATCTCCCCCAAGTGCGTACTCTGGTGAATGGAAGGTCATTCAGTCTAGATTTGGGCAAGCGTAGGTAGCATGGGCCGGCTCGTAAGTCCGAAACAGGTGTCTAGACCACAAGACATGGCAGGCACGCCACATCTCCACCAACGGCCTCAACACTTTGGGAGCGTTCAAGGACGCTCTGCATACTGTACTGATGTCAGTGTGGGAAGAAGGAGCCTGATTGTTGAAGCTGGATAAAGGCCTGTTTCATGAGCAAGGTCGAGTTGTAGTCAGAAGACCGACACCTACACTTCAGAGACACACTGGCCTTGTGCTCGAAGGGACAATGGAGGGTTTTGAGCCTGTGGTGAAGAGAGAAGTTGCCCTTGGCTCCTGATCTGAGGCAAGATTTGTACAAGCAAGAAGAGCGAGAGAGACCAAATTTAGTGTTTCACAGTCCAGTCCATTTAGAAGGAGTTTTCCATCCTACTAGTTATTTCTTGATTTAACTCTTCAGTTGATGTTTTAGTTTCAAGACCAAGCAGTTTCGTAAACCAAATGATCTGGACTTGCTGCCAAGAAAATAAAAACATTATATTTATATCTTAAAAAGTGTTGGTAGCTTAACAGTTTTTTGGCTTCCATTGACGTCCACACAGTAGCATTGGCAAAAAAGTCAGTGTGGAAGAAAATATTATTAATAGCTATGTGAAATATAGGTTTGGAAAGACACAATGGTGAATCAGCAAGACCAGCAAACCAACTTAGACCGGTTTCTTTTGTTTCTGCTGTAATTTTTGCAAACATAATTGGAGAGCCTTCAGAGCTACTAAGCCTTGGATGTAAAGTTTTGTGATCTGGACACATGTGCCAGCGTCGTGATGGATGCTTTGGGTCTGGTAATGAAGTGGGACTCTTTTGATGTGTTTGCTGTTGTGGCCGTGGTCATGTTTGTGTGTGTGTACTCACATGTCTGAATGTGGCTTTATTGTGTGTTTCTCTGTGTTGGTGCCAGACTGGGCTTTTGACCACCTCTCTGATGTCTTTTGATGTTTTCGCAGACTTTGAGTCTGTATTGCCGCACAAACAAGCTTTGAGCGAACGTTATACGACTGAAACCAGCCTGTTAGCTATTAGAATAAAAATTGTGAAATATTTCCTTCCCATTCATTCAATGGCTCCACGGACGACATCTAAGCTGTTCTGGAACAGATTGTAGACAACTGAGAGTGAGATTTTACATGTAGTAACCAACACAAGCTGCATTGAGTGATTGAAATGCATAAAATAATTTGTCAAGGAATAATTTCTGTGTCAGTTAAAAAAGTTAAGCTCAAAAATAGATGAATTCCTAAAAACAAAGTATACATTTTTTTCTGTCTTTTTTAATCTTTGATTAAATTTTGAATCTGGTGTATGCATTTTGAACTAGATTTATTATTGACCATTATTATTGATTTATTATTGACCATTATTTTGCCCATAATATGCAAGCATTAATGAAGGATGAAAAAGAAAATATTTTTAACATAGTTTTTACAGTATTATACCTAAATATAATAGTAAATTATTCTAATTCTAATTATTATTACTAACTATTTATATTCATTTTAGAATTGCCTTCCCTGCAAAGAATACTACTGTCCATGTAATGTCTTCTAACAGCTTTTGTGTCAGGAGCCTCTGACTCCTTGTTACCTACTGTACCACACAGTTACTGAGCGTTTTAGTCACTTGATAATGTTATTTAAGTTGTGGGGCCCACAAATCTTGTGAATAAGGTCACTCAATATAAATACATGGATCTCTCTTTGGTCTCCAATTCATCCAAACAGTCACACAAAACCCAGAAAGGAAGGGTGTGCACGGGAAGCCAGCGTTAAATTGAGTTAGTTGTAGAAGTCTTTCTCTGAAAGGGAGGACTATGTTTGTTTAAACTCTTCCCTCTGGAGATTTCACCGTACAATTTATATACACACACAGTCGCTGGGATGGGCTCTTCTCTCCGTTTGATCCCCTGTGCTGAAGTTAGACCGGTTGGCACAAAAAATGGAAATTCAGAGAGGATTGGAATAATGAATGTGTCTGAATTTGACTGTTTCTGTGTGGATATAGTCGTTGTGATGTACAGATGTCATGTTTATGCAGGTCGTGTTTATATGTCCAGTGTATGTGAAGTGTTGGTTTTCTTGGGTGACCTAGATTTGCTGGGATTTTCTCTGCACCTGGTGAAAGTAGACACACACACACACACACAGTAACAAGCACTTACTTTGGGCACTGCCACTCTCCCAGGGGAAGTCCCTTGGCACACAGTGATATATACACACATGTTCTCTCTCTCTCTCTCTCTCTCTCTCTCTCTTGCTCGCTGTAGTAGACATTCAACAAAGCATGGACTGAGTTTCTTTTTCTATTTGTGGCTCTTTCAAGGTCCACTTCATACTGTTGCTTTTGCATCATTTTTTCCCCGTTGCTTACAATGCTAGTCAAGGTTTCTTGTGCCAAAGTGTTTTTGTCCTCCTCTATCTGTCCCTTAGAATTAAATCATATTTAATCAGAAATATAAATAATTGAAATAGGTTAAGTTGTGTTAAAAAGTGACATCTCATACTTGTGACTTTTTATCTCACGGTTGTAATTAAGAAATCTAAAGTCTCATACTGCAAATTATTCTTATATTCAAATTGCTGATTTAAATTCATATTCCGAGATGTGACGTTTAAGGTCAAAATTGTGAGATGTGAAGTCAATGTTAGAAAGTGACACTGTGAAATATTACGTCTCATTGTTTCTTGTAATTGTGACTATATCTCACAATGCTGCAAAATATATGCAGCAGCAATATGAAGATATAAAGTTGTAACTGCGAGTCACATATAAAGTCACATTCCGAAATAGTTCGGAAACCTAAAGTGAAATTTCAAAATATCCTGAAATATAAAGGCGAGCTGTGAGATACAAAGTCACAATTGGGAGATTTAAAGTCATACTGCAATATACAAAGTGACATTGTGAAATATAAAGATTGATTTAATTTAAACTCATTGCGAGATAAGTCTCAATGTTTCTTGTAATTGTAACTATATCTTAAAATGTTGCACAATCGTAAGATATACATTAACAATATAAAGATATAAAGTTGCAAGTAGCATCAGCAAAGTCATATTGAGAGATAGTTGCTTTTACCTTTAAAGTATCTTTTTTTATTTATTTGTAAATTCCACTTGAAGGTGGAAACAAGCTTCAATGAAAACATGTATAGAACTTTCAAATCTGTAGTAGACACCAGAATGTGCAATACCTCTTTGTCAATCTCCTTTAGAGAATACACACAGTACAAACCATCACAACACAGGTCCTTATGCATGTCAGGTCAATGAGACTACACTAGTGAGTATCAGCCATCTGCACTGCTGAAACTGTACCAAAGTCAATAAGAGTACAGCATGCCCTGATTGTGTCTTCACCACCGTACCTGGCCCAGCACTGTATTCCTGATCTGAGGTCAGTCTAGAGCTGTCATTGGGGTTCAAGCCAGTTCTGGCTCCTCATATGGAGAGATTGAGGAGACCGGGGGCTAAATCTGGGTGTGGGCAGACGAGACTGCCAAAGCCCTCCGTCCCTGCTGCTGGCTGCCCTACATATGCTGCTGAAATAGTCAGTGAGGACACACACAGTTACTCATGTGTATGCCAGTGCCAAAGTGCTCTCTTGCTCCTCTTTAGTCTCCACAGTGTGTGTGTGTGTGTGTATGTGTGTGTCGCCAAATGTAACAAGAGGCAGGTGAGGAATACATGACACATTCGGGAAATTGTGTGTCAGCGTGTGATTAATATGAATTTTAAAATGGACCGGTAAGTTGAATCAGGCATCTCTTGTGACACACAAAACATCTGACAATCTGTCATTTCACAAGCCAAAGATCTGCAGCTCCACCTCGGGCTGGCTGCAACTGTGTTAAAAGGGTAATTGTGAAATTAACTTTAAAATAAAATAAGACAAGTCATGATGTGTGGCACGCTTGGGAGAAGTAAAGTCATAACACTAACAGTTTGGACATACAAAGTTGCACAAAAGATCACAATTAAAACAACAACAATGTGACTATGTATGTCACAAAGTTGCAATTGTGAAATTTAGAGTCATACTGCAAGATATTAAATCACACTGAGAGATACAATGTCACAACTGGGAGAAATAGTTGTGTTTGTTAAATCTATAGTCTGAAGATATACAGTAACAATTCGACGATATAAAGTTGCAACTGCAAGATATAAAGTTACAAAAAACAGTAACTTACAATTGTGAAGTTTATATTGCAAGATGTAAAGTTAATATCTAGATCTAAAGTTACATAACAAGATACAGTAACAATTTGGAGAGACAACTTTTAACTGCAAGATATAAAGACATGTTGCAACATATAAAGTCACATTGTTTAGTTTATATCTCACAAAGTTAGAATTGTGAAATTAATTGAAATTGTGAAATTGAGGGAAATAAAGTCAATTTGTTAGATTTTAGCGAATTTGCAATTGCGAAGTCACATAGCAATATAAAGTCACTTTGTTTCTTGTAATTGTGATTTTTTTTATATTGGCATTGCAAGTCACATTGATAAACTTGCTTTTGAGAAAAACCAGCCGATCTCATGGCAATTTGTGCAAATTTTATGAGGTCTAATTCGTACGAAGCTAACCCCTCCTCTAAACCTACCCGTCACTGAGGTTTAGACAAATAGTACAAAATCGTATGAGTGTACAAATTTGTACCAATTAGCCAAATACATACGAACTGGTTGTGAGATAGCAATGATCACAACCGTCAGATTATAAATTCATTGTGAGAAATATACCCACAGAGACTCTGGCAATGGCATTGGATTCCCTCTTTGTCTGTGGTGGTTGACTTTCAGAATGACATCAGATGGAGGTTGCAATTTTGCGAAGTGCAATCAAATCAAAGCTGGTTACCAAAGGGGAGTACATATTTAATAGTTATTCAAAGGAAGTTGTTTGAATTTACAAGAGGGTGTGTAATAATGGCAGAATTTAACTGTTCATGTAATTTGAAGCTAGAGAGCAATGAAAGAACAATTTGTTCAGGATCTCTAACTGTTTCGAAATGCTGCACAGCATGAAATTAAGTAACAGCCAACCAATTAATGAACTTAATGTGAGGATTTTGCACCAGTGACATTTCACTGTGGCTATTCAGAGTAATAAAAAGTTTTATCGACATAGTAAGCATTATTCGTGAAACATTGTTTTTTATTTATTTCAGACTACTGCAAAAAGAATTGCAAACATTGTGATTAGTGATCGTCAGTGCGGGACTTTTCAGTGCAATTTGATTGGCCAAAAGTCTATTCTGCTGTTGAGAAGATTTTTTAAAATAAGTTTACTTAGCTATAACGGATAATAGCAATATTTAGCTATTAAACTGTTGAACAGTGAAACTAAACACATTTTTAATGTTGAAGAAAATTGTATTTCCAATAAATGTATTTATTTCTATACATAAAAGAATCTGAAACATCAAAGTTTCCACAAAATATATTAATGAATTAAAAAATCCCAGGTATTTCAATCTGTAATATTTTACAGTATTACTGTTTTTGCTATGTTTTGGTCGAATATAAGAGACAACATTTAACTTTTAAAACTTTTAAAGGCTAATGTATGTAGCCCAGGATGAGTCATCAATAATTTTGGTCCGATTTCACACAAGATGATGACTGTGAAGTTGAAAAGCGTCTGCCTGCTAAAGTGAATTTTGTCAGTGCACTATCATATATTTGACCTCAAACGAAACACAAATGGACTGAAAGCCACATAATGTTGATTTCACAGGGTCTGTAGCAAATTTGACTTGCTGTGGTCGTGTGGCAGGCAGTACTCTTTGATGACTCAGTGTTTGGCTGCTGCTCATTCAGCATCGCAGAAAACCTTCTGATTCGCGGCCCACCAGAAAGAGCCCTGATCTGTACATAGAGTGTGCATATGTGTGTGCAAGTGTGTTGTCAGTCCAAGTGCACATATGTCTCCTGAAATCTGATGCTGTGCTCACTAATGCATGTCCGGACTTCATTCACACTGTCCATTAGTAACCTGTATATATACAGTATGTGTGTGTGTGTGTGTGTGTGCAGGCCTGGAGTGAGTCACACTCGCTATTAGTGTGTGTGTTCATGTCTGCAGTGGAGGTGCTTTTGTGATTGTGTGCAATTGTATCCATGTGTGTCCTGTCAATCAGAGCTCTGGCCAACAGAATAATTCAAGGAAAACACTTTCCGTCTCTCTCAACCTTTCTCTTTCTTTTTCTCTCTCGCTTTCCTCCATCTCTCACACTGTTTACTCAAATGGAATCAATAAAGCTGCCCGTAATGCTGTAATCAGGGGATTTATTGCGTTCTTGGATCAGTGTAACTACTCTCACCCTTTGGCTACCAGTCGCCTGTAGCTTGATTTAAAACAGGCGCTCCGGTGTTTTGGAAGGGAAAGAGCTGATCTGAGATCAGCTTGAAAGCAGTTTCTTCAAGCTGGATGAAACGCCGAAGCCAGAGGGTTTATTTCACTGTACCCAAACAGGGCACCTTTGATTATTAGTGCTGCTTGCTGAGGCATTACTATTTCTTATATACTTAAGGTTAGGGATTTGAACAAACCCTTAACCCGTAAGGAATGAATAAACTTCAGAGTGTAACCCTTTATGATTTGACTCCTCAAATGCAATTACTTTTACTTCTCCAACCAACCAGATTTATATATATGTGTGTGTGTGTGTGTGTATAAAGGGGGAAAATCACAGTCTTGCACTAAAGGAGAGATCCAAGCTGTATCTATATTATTCTATAAACCAGATTATTCATTTAAAAATGTAAATTAAAAATAGCTTTATTTTATTGTGCTATGTAAGCATTTTAGAATAGCCAAATATTAATAATAATTATAATAATAACATAAACACTAATATTACTGCAAATAATAATAATAACAATAAGAATAATGAATAGTATTTATAGTATAGTATAATTTAAAATAATAGTGCGTATGCATTTATTATTATTATTATTATACTGTGCTGGGGAAGAATGTTGGTGTTGCTAAACATATTATTAATAATAATATTAATAATATTATTAACAATAATACAAAATAGTATTATTATTATTGTTGTTATATATTATTGTTTTATATAATGATTTACATTTCGCTAAATAATAATAATAATAATAATAGTAGCTTTGGTTATTAAATACAACAACAACAACAATACTACTACAACTACGATAATACTACTATAAATTTATGAACACAATTTATTATTATGAATACTTAAAAAATGTTGTATTCATTTATTTATCCATCAAGCCGCACCCTAGCAACATTTTTTTCACAGAATGTTGGAAGTTTATTTTTTATAATTTCTCTGTGCAAAAGCAGCTTATTGAGTGAATGTTCTGAGCGCGCTCCGTGTGGTTCAGGTGGATTATACCGTGTATGAGTTTAGAAATCTGTCACCCTGCTGAAACTCTGAACCCTGCTGAAATTTTAAAGACTCATTTCTAAACAGTCTTCTCGAAAACAATTTTCCTTCGAAGCAGCCGTCTTTAGAAAAAGTATGAATTTGTACAAACTGAATTCTGTAATTGGCTGCTTATGACATCATGCAACTTGAGCTCAATTCACAAGCATTATCAAGAAGTCACATGACTATTGCTGTTATTTGCGTCATGGGACATGTGCGTAAAAGGAGCAAGAGAGAATGAGAAAGTGATTTTTCTTGCCACATTCGGTACAAGAAACCTTAAACCAATTAAGGGAGAAATGTTACAAAGGTGTAGAATATTGCAGAGCAGCTCCCCTGTAGCTCAATAGCAGGATCACTCATGAAATATGCATTGAAGTTTTGACTTGAATAAGCCCATTGATGGAGCTGCATGACACAGCTCACTCTCCTACAGCGTCCTCAAACTCTCTGGCTGTGTTTTACCAGAAGGGCCCCCTGGTGCAGCTGCTTGAAAAGGCTAATCATGAGGTTTGTGGCTCACACACTTATCTCTGACTTTGCTGGAGTTACAATCACTCTCATCTCGAATAGGAGACCACATGGAGCTGGATTTGAAGTAGGCCTGCTGGTGTAGCTTTGTAGTGTGACTTTATAAGCGTATCAAGCAGTGAATTCCAAATCTTTCTCTCTGTCTCTCTCACTCTTAAATTTTTAAATAATAATAATAATTATTATTAACAATGACATTTATTTATTTGCAATGGCCCTGCAAATCATTGTAGCAGTAAAGTTTTTTCTATTTATTTAAAAAAAAAAGAAAAAGATTCAAACCCTGAATCTGAAGGATTGATGGTATAGATGTGTGTATGTGTGAATGTCTCTATTCTTCATGTCCATTCTCTTCCACACACACTCTCCCATCCAATCACTGGCTCCCTCTCCTCTCTCCCCGCCCCCTGTTGCTATGGAGACTCAGGAAGTCTTCCAGGTGCCTTGGTGGTTGGGAAACAGCAACTTCTCCTCGTTCAAACTGTTCTCACTCACATCGTCATATTTCCTTTTTACTCTCAGCCTCTTAAATTTCTTTTTTGTTGTTTGCTTTCATTTATTTTTTCAATCTCATTCAGTTCACTATCTATTATGTCATTACCTGATTATGTCTTTCCATTTATATTCTACACTCTTATTCTCAATATCTTGATTTTCACTCTAGTTGACACAGTTCATTTTTTAATTTGGCCATTATTTGTGTATATGGTGTAAAAACGCATTGTGTTGAATTAGCTCTCACATGGGATATTCAAAACTAGGTATCAACTGGGCCAAAACTTGTGTTTTTATTATTTTTTATTATTACATTATAAGAGTCACATCACAGACAATATTCTGCCATTCAGTTTTGAAAGTGTTTTATGCTGTCCAATGTGGAATTAATTGGAACAAAATTACAGAAAGAAACTGTAAAAATCTGAAATATGATTGTAATTTAAAATAACTGTTTTCTATTTGAATATACTTTAAAATGTAATTTATTCTTGTGATGTCATCAGCATCATTATTCCAGTCTTCAGTGTCACATGATCATTCTAATTAGCCGATTTAGTGCTCAAGAAACATGTATTATTGATTTTATTTATTTATTGTATAACTGTGATGCTTTTTCTTCTGTATCTTCTTATCTTTAAAAAATTAAACATTCAAAAGAACAGTTTTTATTTGAAAAAAATTAATAAAAAAAAAATTCCTGTCATTTTTTATTAAAATATAAATTTCTTTAAAAAAAAAAAAACTTACTCAAATGTACCTCAAAATTGTGAATGGTAGTGTATCACAGTTTCCACAAAAATATAAAGCAAAATTAAAAAATAAATAAAAAGGTTTTAAAAAAAGTTATGATTCCAAACATTTGACATAAACATACATGTCAGTAGCTGCTCTATGATAGAGAGGGACTCAAAGAGTGTGTACAACTCTTTGAGAGTGTACAAAGCAAAAACATATTGTGATATTATCAGCAGAATAAATTCAGGATCTTGTGAAATTAAAAGTGCAAGACATGTGATATCTGTGGGACGTGATTTGTTTTTATCCTCCAATTCTTCATGCCATCTGACCCAGATCCACACAACCCTATCAGTGTGCACCAACGACTGTGCTTGCACTGACCCCACATATAAATAAACACGGGTTGGCAGTGTGTCTGTGATCTTTGTCTGTCCTCAATTACAGATTAGCTCAGATTTCAATTACTCCTCTCCCAGTGTGCCATGGAATCATTTTAAAGCTCGACCAAGAAGGTTTTTTGGGGGAGGTATTTCAGCAAGACCAGCAGATACGGCAAGAGACGCTGCACATCTGGTGTGTCCTCGCTCCACAGTCTGACCTTGTTGAACCAGGAGAAAAGACATTCTGACAGGCCTCGTAGGAGAGAAAAGTTAGATAGAAAGACAGTAAAAAGAGACAGAAACAGAGAGCCTCAAGCTCTAAATGTCTCTCTGTTTTAAGGCTTTTCTGTATTTTTTACCCCAGTTTGGTAGAGCTAAAGATTCTATTTCCAAAGATTCTAACAATGTTTCCTGCAGCAGTGTTTTTGAATTAACTGGATTTGCCAAATTAACATCCTGACAGCAGTTAGACTAAAGTTTTGCTAACCTCACATATAAGCCTCTTAACAAGAGTACACATAGCACTTGGCTCATTTTGAATCAGACATTCATCATGAACTTTGGTTCAGTGAGAGAACAAGTATTCCAAACCAGTTCAAAGAGGAAGTGACTGATTCAGTCTGTGATTCCTTCAGTGTTCAGTTCAGTCTGATTCACCAATTATATCATACCATTAGGCTTGGGCGGTATCCAAATTTTGATACCGTCATACCGCCTCCCTATTTTTCCCCCGGTATACAGTACTACCGTTAATAATAAAATAAATATGGCGCAAGACTCAGACAGCGTCACCAAACTGTTGGCTTGTGCCTAAACCGTTCAAAATACTAAAATAAAAAATAACATGCACATAATATTAACAACTTTTATTAGCAACAAATAGCAGTTTATAAAAAAAGTGCAAATACAACCGTCAAACAGAATTAAATTAACATACAGTAAACATCCAGAACAGTTTTCACGCAGAGACACGCAAATGAGTTGTTTCTGAAAAGCTCCTCATTCGTGTCCATGTTTATCATTCTATAATTCAAAACAAAACATGTGGGAGTGGGACAAAACTTGAATACTGTGGTCTGTCTAGTGCACGACTCCCCTTGTTTCCCCACCACGCATACGCATTTTCAGAATTTAAATAAATTATCTAAGTAATATATAAGTGCATTGTTTTTTTTATGACGGTATAACGGTATTGAGACTGATACAGTTACTATTTTTAGATCCCGCGGTATACCATAATACCGTATTACCGCCCAAGCCTACATACTATACTGATTGATTCAATTGGATTTCTCAAATCATTATGGTTTCCACAAAAATATTAAGCAGCACAACCTTTTTCAATATTGATAATAGTATGCAGTGTTTCTTGAACAGCAAATCAGCATATTGGAATGATTTCTGAAGGATCTTAAGGCTGGAGTAACAATGCTGAAAATTCTACTTTGGCATCCCAGGAATAACTGATTGATTGAAAATTTGAAAAAATCTTACTAACTGAAACTACTTTTTTTTTTCTCTCTATTTTCTTACGATTTAGAGATTTTAAAGATTCTAAAGTATAAAGACAGTTTTACTTCTAAATAGTCTAACAGTCTTTAAAATTTGAATTCAATTCTAAATTGAAAGATTAAAAAATTCTGTGGCAAGAAACAGAAACAGCCCGATCTCATGGCAATTTGTATGTATTTTATAAAGTGGGTAATTTGTATGAATTCTTATGACCTCACTCATACAAATTCATATGATTTTAGCTAAAACGTGTTGCTCAATTCGGATAAATTCATACAAATGACCTACACCTAACCCCACCCCTAAACCTACTTATCACTGGAGTTACTGTAAGACAAATCATACAAAATCTTACAAGTGAAGTTGTACGAATTCGTACAAATTAGCCACCTCATAAATTTTTTTCTTGAGATAGCTTTGAAAAAGTCATCATCCCAACTGAATCTTTTTATACGTGATATACAATATGCTACAGCTCTACCTGTATTAATCTGCCTTTCCTTATCAAAGGTCATTATTATAAATCTTTTTCATTTAGAGTTTCTTTAACCTTGCAATCTTTTCCTCATCATTTTTCTCTTCTTCATTTGGTTCCCACAGCAGCTCCTCCTAAACTTTTACTCAATCTCTCAGTTCTTGTAAATGTTTCTTGCTAATGAGCCCAGCCCACCGGGAGTTTCCAGTCAGAGCTCTTACATGATCACATTTGCATGGGAGCCCAGCTTCTGTAGCTGGTTTCCTGTACTTGTTTTTAATTCTTAGAACTCATATTTACATTTGCTTGTGGGATACTTACAAATAATCTGCAGCTGTTTGTACTTCAAATGCCCAAAAGGGACAAATGTGGAGAGTGGCGGGAAATAAAGCCAAAAAAAAAAAATTGGGTTTTCAGGAAACACTTGCGCATGGTTTTAAAGAGAGATTGTAAGATTTTTGATCTTACAATCTTTTGATTAGATTCAGACAGAAGCAATGAAAAGCAAATATGACCTTGGAGCCAATTTACTGTAGATTTTGATTTGAGTGTTTCCCAAAAAGTGTATCAAAAGTCTTTGTTAGTAATGTGAATTGTAAATAGTTTGATTGTTAAAGTATTAATATTGGTGATAGTTGATCTGTTATTGATTCTTTTTTCCTCTACATTCTTCTCACAGATGCAGATTCTCGACAAGTTCCCAATCGAGGGAGGGCAGAAAGATCCCAAAAAAAGGATTATCCCTTTTCTTCCAGGTGATTTTAGGAGGAGCTTGTCCTCCCCTTCCTCTCCTCTATACACACACACACACACACACACACAGACCTGCAAACACATGGCGTCAGCGGATCTGTCCACAATAAGTCATGGTTATGCCGGGACGGGGTCATGCTTCCGTTCTTGACTTACTCACATGCAGGAAGCAGGCACACGAGTCATTGAGATGAGCAGCACCATTCCCAGAGAACAAAAGCCATCAATAAGAAGAAAATGAGAAGAGCGAGACTGAGACACAGAGAGATCGAGACACGTTTTCCCGGCTTGCTATTCCCAGGACATTAAGTGTCTCTCTTGTTCTTTGTTTTCCAGCAGTCCCTCTGGTTCTCTCTGTTAGTTCTCACAATGCTCAGTACGAACACACTAGCTCAGATTATCACCGGCTCCATTGGATTATTTACTGGAATGCAGTGTAATTGGTTAGATTACTAGAATATTAAGTGGATTATAAAACCATTCAGAGCATTTGTAAGGGAGTATCAGGGTGTCAAGTGTCAAACCATTAAATCTGTGCACTCTTCATTTAATTCCATTCTGATTATTAGACTCCATTGGGACCTTAAAGAGGGACAGATCAGATTTCGATCTATACACATAATATATCTACACACTATTACACACAGTTTTGTGTTATTATTGCTATTTATTTATTATAGCAGGCCTCATATCATGGTGTGCTAAATGCAAAGTACAATAAGGCCTCTTTAACCTCTCCTGAACTACATATTTGTGATCCTCAATATTATTTTATTTTCCTCTATATATTATATATTACATTTTAGATTACCTTAGAGTTTAAAAAAGTCAAGGTGAATCTATGGTTTATATAAAGGTTTTGTTCACAATGGTTTTGTTCATTCTGCACAATGCTGAGAATCTCTCAGTGTTTCCTTGAGTGTAAGCAGCTTGAGATAGGAGAGCATGACAGCTGGAGCTTGGTGTTTTGTGGTGATCGTATCTTCTTGAAAATGTCTGAATCTGATTAGGATGTTCCAGATCTGAAGAAGAACACATGGCATCTCTCTTCAGTAGCTGCTCTGTGTATCATGTTTCTAAACATTTTCTATTCTTAAATCCACTGGACAGAAGTGAGTGGGGCTCAATAATAAAGATTATTTATTATTCCCAATTGGGCCATTATGACATTTTCATCAGTTCCGCCATGAATATGATGAATAGTTATCCAAGCTGTTTATTTTATTTTATTTTATTTTTTAAATGTAGTTTTATTTCATTAAATTTTTTTAATTAACGTATAAAATGTTTTACACAGATTTTCTGGAAGGCAACAGATTCATGCATTATTTTTAAGGCATTTTAACAGCAAAATGTAAAATAATTCTTGTGATTTCAGCTCTTTCTGGAAACTAAATTATGTTATTATAGATCATTATGTTTTTACAAACTGTTTTTTAAAGTAGACCACATATTTGATTCTACCTTTTATTTTAAAGGCAAAATCCTATTCCGACGAAGTCATGTGAGAGACGTGGCCATGAAGAGACTACGCTTTATCGACGACTATTGTAGAGTAAGTCTCTCTTTTCCTTCCTTCCTTCCTTCCTTCCTTCCTTCCTACCTCTTTGTCAGTGCTTTTGTGTTTTGTCCTCTTTTATTCTCTTATTTAAAATGTGTAGACTGTATTACTTTATTTAGAAAACCATTAAACTGTGAGAGGTTCTTTATAGTCCTTTTCTTTTGACAAACACTGTTGTTTGTGTTTGTGTGTGTCACGTGCTGTCATGAGGAAGTGTTGCTCACATACATATGTGTGCGTTCAGCTTATGAGCTTATCCCAGCTGACCTGGTGTTCACTGGCGTTCACTGGCGTTCCTCAAGGTTCAACATTAAGCCTACATTAATTTTAGTTCTTACTGATACTCTTTGAAGTCCTTCTGCTGTTCATTGAAGAATTCCAAAATTTATTTTAAAAAGATAAATATAAAATATATACTAAAATAAAGTTATTAAGCAGCTAGAAGGGTATGCGTGTTAACTATGAGCTGGTTAAAATGAATTATTATTAAAAACTATCTGTGAATTACACTATATGTATTTAAGAGTGGTCAACCTATTTGAATTGATGTCTTTTAATATCATTAAAACGGCTTTGTTGCATTGAAGCTATTTAGTTTATGTATTTTCAAGACCCCTCAGCCCATTGTTTTGATTTCCTCTAGAGGGTTTCAAGACTTAAATAGCAGTGTCAAATCCCCCCAGATTACAAATTTCACTCCGAACGAAAGGAAATGGAAAGTTTTATGCATGTTCACCACATCAGGTTTTGAGAGTGAATTTGCCTCATTATCAGACAATATCTCCCATCTTGTTGAAATAAGATTATGCTAATGCGCTGAACAACAAAACTCTCGCAACACGCATGGAAATGAGTCTGCTGAAGTCTTTGACAAACACGTCACATTCAGTTACAGAAGTGTATAAATTACAGCAAACAAACACTTGCACTTATTGGTGTTCATGTTTACTTTGCCAATAGCTATAGGTTACCCAATAACACCCTTAAAATGATGTTTGAGGGACTTTAACGACTTGTTTCTTCCTCTTCTCTATTTCTCCTTCTCTTTATCTTTTCCCCTCGAGTGACTTTTTCTGTCCTCCCCCCTTCTTCCTGATGGAATAGAGCCCACTTTTTTTTAAACAATCCACACAGACAAACACACAGCATGCGTAAACACACACACACACACACACACACACACACTCAAGTGGAGAGCAGCTGTTAAAGTGGGCTGAGATAGATAGTGAGATGGTGAGGCAGCATTATGGGATGTCTTGAATGTACTGCTGTTGTGGCAACAATCTCCATGACATCCACATAAAGGACATTAAAAAACATTACTGATAATAGTTTAGAACATAGAACTATTTATGTATAGTTCAGGAAACGTCTTAATTTAATTTTGTTTAATTTATTTATTATTCATTTAGTGATAGTGATTCTTTATGGAGTTTGTGTATAGTTCAGGAAACATCTTTATTTAATTTTATTTTTGATCACTCTAAGCTATTTTCTTTGTTGTTGACAGCCTTTAATTATGTGACAGCTGATTATATTGCATTTGGATAACTATCTTCCTCCATATTTCCTCTATCCTTTCACTGTAAAACACATCAAAATCACTTCATGAGAGAGAGACACAGAGATGTGTCTTTGAAGGTCTTAAGCGTATGATGTTTACCAGCTATTTCCTGGAAGCTTTAATTAGACAAACCATCTCCATTTAATTGCATTGTGTTCTTCAAAGATAAATAAATAACAGGGTTTACTCCGGGGATTCTTCAGAGGAGTTGTTTCTCTCTCTCTCCCCCTTTTTTGCTTTTTTATTTTTTCCTCTGTTCTTTTGCTAATTTTCAAATCATGTTTGGGAGCTTTGAAAGCAGTTTGAACACAGACTGTATTTATTAGACAAATGTTTGTGTGAAAATGGCATCTTGAGAATCCATGTCAAGTGTTTTAAGCTAAAATAATTTTTTGGTTTTCATTTGCTGAATTTGAAGAGATTTTTTTCCTTTTCGCCTCAGACATCGATGTTAATAATTGACTCTCATTGCGATTCATTAGCCGGTTGTGTTTTCTGGATGATTGTTGTGGTGTTTGGGGTCTGATCGACTGTCTGTCTTTCAGGCGCTGGTCCGGCTTCCTCCCCAGATCTCACAGAGTGAGGAAGTTCTCCGCTTCTTCGAGACCAAACCAGATGATATCAACCCTCCCGTAGAGTGAGTGTCACACAGACCTTCACAAAACAAGATCTTAACATTATTACACAGAGCAATCAACATTTATGCATTTACACAGATATATGATACTATAGCTGCATGTAGAATGCAATACAGGGCATACTAAACAACAGTGTGTGCTGCATTTTTTTTATGTTGTGTTCAAAGGTTTACATATCAATTTTGTCTCAAGTGTTTCTAAAAAAGTTTTTTTATTAGTGTAGGCTATATATTTCAATTAGTTATATTCTTTTTTTAATTTTAAATATAAATAAATAGCACCATAACATCAGTACAAATGACTTGGACATCAAAAAGGCTTTTTTTTTTTTTTACTATTTTTTATTCGATTTTTTTTTTTTTTTTTTAATGTGAGCATAATTACTGAGCTGTAATGGTCAATGTTCCAGCCGCTGCCGGATTGTTTTCTAATCTCACGTAGGCAGCTCTGTTTACTGTAGTAGTGGAGAAATGAACACGAGTCTGCCACCGTTTACTTTCATCCTCGTGTCTTTATATTTTTCTTTTTCTGTTGCTTGTGCACTGTTTCTGTTCCCGGAGCTGTCCGTCACATGCTCATTTAAAATTCTCTGCTTTTCTTTCCCTCTGTCTGGATTTCTCCCTGGTGATATGAAGTACGCAATCTATTTTCATGTTCAAAACACATTCATCATATGCTGCAGTGGCTACACACAACCACGCACTTTTACACACCGACACACACACACACTGCTCACTTTTTAGTACTATACTGTAGCTATCCAGAAAAACATAATAAATTTGTCTGTCATCTACAGTGCAACCTTGAACACTCATGATTTTATACTGCTGCTCGTGTCTGTGGACAGTTCTTTATATTACAGCAGCCTGACATTGATAACAAATTATGAGTGTGTGTGTGTCAATGACATACATGTAAAATGTACTTAATTACAATTAGCAATACTGTTTTATAAACTGCTTGTCCACTGCTATTACAGTAAAGTGCTATTTCAGCATTTGTTTATATATATATATATATATATATATATAGAGCACATACATTTTGAGGCATCGTTGAGATCACTTCTCAAACTCTAGAGCAGGCTTATTATTGTTTAATAAAACTACAACTATATATTTAAAATTTGGTACTTAAAATGAGCGTTAACTGAAAAAAAAGAAAATATAAGATATAAGTTTAATGTATTTTATTTCAGCTAGTTGGGAAGGTATACATTCTCAATTTCTTTAATGTGAAGTACTTGAAAAAGAATATACAACTTAGAAACACATATATTATATGCATATTTGTATATTTATTTATATTAAAATACAAAATGTCTCATAATGTCACATGTCATGCATTATCTTAACATACTATGTAGCACTTATTTTTAATTATTTAAATTTTTTATCAGTTTAATATATCCTTCTATAATTAAACTATTATTAATAAAATAAAGTAAAATCTTACTGTCACCAAACACCATAATCACGAGTCACCAGTCACTAATATCTTAATAATATACCTTAATATTTTTGGTACTTAAAATGAGTGTGAAATGAACTCAAATACAATGTAAGATGTATTATAAGTTTAAATGTAGTTCAAATCAAAATAAATCAAGTATCAAATTAATCATAAAATAAAAAGAAAAAAGAATGTCCCATATTTTCATGTAATATGTCATGCATATGTAATAGGTTTGGGTCGTTAGACGATACCATCGTCCTTCACCGATGGCCGATAGACATCACGATGCTGAGCACCAAGCTCGCGAAAAATACACTTAATCTATGGCGGCAAATCTATTAATAATACGCGAGCGCACCACTGATGCTGGCGAGCCCGGTAAATCATTTCCATAAGAGGAAAACAGATGTACAATAATTATTAGAATTATCTTTCTATAATTAAACTATTAATAAAAATCAAGTGAAATGAAGTCTTGCTATCACCAAACATTGTAATCTTGAGTCCATTTTTCCCACTAACTATCTAACTTCCTTTTTGGCAGACGCTGCCATGGTTTTATTGGTTTGTGCACCAGGGCTGTCTTGACTCTCGTGTGTTTCTCATATATGTGAGTGTTATTTTTTCAGGGCTCTATTAGAACAGACACATTGCTGCTAATAGTGGAACAGCCTCTGTGGGTTATTTTGTTATGCTGCTGTAGTTGCTAGAAATTGAAAGCCGTTTTCCATGTTTGCGTGTGTGTGGTTTACAGTTAGATGGGTCTCGGATATACAGACTGAAGTTGGAGTCCAGCATCTAGTAAATCAAAATGAAACAGGGGCTCTTTAAGAGAGTGTGCCTGTTAGTGTGCATCCTATCAGTCATCAGTGTCGGTGTGTGTGTGTGTTTGTGTCACTATTAAAGTTTCACTCCCTGGCAAACACCCACAACACTTTAGAGTGTACGGTACTACATTTTTATGTGTCTAGCAGTAGATGTACTATAATTGGTCACACGTACATACATGTATGTCTCTGTATATTGATTCTCTATAGCAGCAGCATATGTTCTGCTCAGCTGTTCACACTAACTGTGCTGATCTTTTTCAGTGGTGTCTGTTTCTTAACTTATGTGAGACACTTGAAATGGCTTACGGCATCTTTCAGATCCTGTCACACAGATGTATGTCTGCAGGCAGATTTTAGCACGCTTTGATGAGAATGGAGGAGAGATTAGTGAAATTAGAATAGAATTAGAAATCGAAAAGTTTATTTTATTTCATACTATTCTATTTTATTTAGTTAGTTTTGCTTTTTATTTTATTTTATTTTACTGAGTTTAGCTTTTTATTTTATTTTTATTTATTATTTTATTTAAATAAATCCATACTTTTATTCAGCAAGGATGCATTAAACTGTTCAAAATTGACAGTAAAGACATTTATAATTCTCCAAAATATTTTTATTTCAAATAAATGCTTTTCTTTTGAGTGTTGTTGGATCATGTGATGCTAAAGACTGGAGAAATGCTCCTGAAAATTCAGCTTTGCATCAGAGGAATCACTTATAACAATATTTCACAATATTACTGATTTTACTTATCAAATAAATGCAGTATTGGTAAAAAAAGAAAGAAAAAGCTTTGCCACAGGAATAAATTAAGTTTTAAAATATTATTAAACATATTTATTATTAAATATTTTAAAATCAATAATATTTCACAATATTACAGATCAAATAAATCCAGAATTAGAGATCATAAAGGCTTTTTTCCTCCCAGAAACATTTTAACATTTAATGTTTTGTAAATGACAATTCTGTCTTTACATATCTTTATATATCTACATATCTTTATTAAGGAATTAGAATTTCATTCCAAATTCAATATTCATACATTCATAATCTACTTATTTTAAAGTGGTACTTTGTCATTTTGAAGCTGGGGAGCTTGCATTACTGAAAAAAACTCGAGCAGATGTCTGGCTCAAGCTAGCCTTTTAAACTGTATCACTTGTGAAATATTACAATCATTTGCCACTACGAACTGTTAAATTCATGTTGCCAGATAATTATCACTCGAAACAGATGGTCCTTTTGTAACATTACCTAGATTTTCCTTGCAGGCGAGATGCGGAGTCACGGGGTTCATTGAATGATGTGAAGTAATGGATTGGTTGAACGCGTCTGTCTTCGGGACAGTTGAAGTGAAGGTGGAATCTGAGATGCATTTGCACCGTGCAAGTGTGCCGCTAGTGTTTCTGTTTTTAGACGGATATGAATTATTGATTCGCTGAAGATTTCCACCGGGAAATAAATTCCCCCGAGAACAGAAACGCACGTGAGCACTCTTGATCTTGAGAGATCAGCAAATACTGATCGGATTTCTCACCTTGATTTCAAACGAGCAACAGTTTCCGTATCATCTTCCTCCCTTCATGGCGTTTGTTTGGTGTAGTGGATTTGTTTTTTAACTATATAGCACAGTTTGTGCCTGAAGACTGGTTGTGTGTTTGCCTTGCTTGGCTGTTCTCAGGGACAATGTAGGGCACTGTTGACAATGAAAGCCCTCCGTTAACACAGCTGGAGGGAAAGAACATCCATCTGAGGAAGACAGACAAAGATGCTCTTTGAAAACTCACAATAAGCCACAACTAATTCATAATCGCTGCTAGACAAAATTAGATGGTCAAATCAGAGAGGCAGACATTTTAAGATTTAGCCTACATTTGAAGATAAAAGTATGCTTTATACTTACAAAATATTGTCAGGACTGAACGTGTATAACACCGTTTTTGAATGTTGGAAATGAAGGAAATTATCGGAGAATGTTTTACATACTTTCTACTTCCATTTTATGTGCTACTCCTCGTTTTTTAAATAAATCATCCTACACATTTAGGAAATATTTAAATAAATAAAATGACATACTCAAGCAAGTAGCATGAAATAAGCTATTAACTCAAATAATGCAATTTGAACATTTTGCAGAGATTTTGTAGAAGTGAGCTACTGAACACTTCAGAATATCAGATATCTGAAATCTTTCTAAAGCGTAAAGCCTATTTTTCACAATCAAGGGGAAATTTACTATTTAGAGCCATCTGCTGGAAGACATTCAAATTGCAGCTTAACAGACAAAAAATGGAGAAGTGAACGTCTTCCTCAGATATTTCTGAATTTGGGAGATTAAATTTATTCGTTGTCTTTTTATAATTGTTGTTATTATTATGATTATTGTTCTTGTTGTAATAAAGTAAAACATTTAATTTTTTAAATAAGTTTACTTGTGTACACGCAAATGTCAAATAATTATTTTCTGATTTTATTTATTTATTTGCTTGTTTGCCAGTGTAAAAATATATTTCATTATGTAGACTGTCTAAAGTAAGATCAAACATCCTATAATAGTTATCAGTGTAAATGAATTGTTATAACCACTAGAGGGCACTCTAAAAGCATCTACTATCATTCTTGTCTATTGTTTTATCATTTAAAAAAGCCTTTTTTTGGTGGGATTTTATATTTTAGGTCTTATTTTCTCTACGTTGTAAAGTGTTAACTTGAAAACAGCATGCTGAAAATAGAATTTACACATTTTTTGTTGATAATGTCATAATCATGTTTTAATTGGAATATAAAAATACGATTTGTTGCATGCATATATATATATATATATACATATATCTAGCTGAAAGTTATCTGATGTGTATTAGTCTCTCTCCCTGTCAGACACTCACACACATAATTTAAATACACTGTGGCTGGTTGCTTTTCCTGTCAGACACATATTTTCCACCCAGACTGAATTCTTTACATATCCTGAGCTCACAGACAAGCGACTGGAGTCCCAGGAGATCAGTGAACACTGCAGCATGCGTTTGCAGCACACTGGAGAGTGTTTTACCCTTAAGTGTGCTGCTATCAGGTACTACACCGGGATTGAGATGTCATGAAACTGAACCTACAGTCTTTAGTTTACAATCACACAAGAAATAGCATTAATCATATACCTAAAAACAGAAAGAATAGCTTCTCCCTTCAGTATCTCTCTGTCTGTCCGTTATTCCATGTATTGAACCCGTGCGTCGACATCAGATCTGAGACAGATGGCAATGATCAGAGCAGCGTTTCCACCACAAACAGACGTTTGCTATTTTAGACCATCTGATGTTGAGCAGTCTCTCTCAGTACTGTCTCTCTCTGTTTGCCGACTGTGTTCAGGGGAACATTTTTTTATTAGCTGGTATGATGGATGGTTGTTGGTAGGCTGTGTATTCCCACATGAAGGGCTGTAAATCCTGACCTGGTTATCCTATAGTCTTTCTGCGTAATTAAATGGGGTGGGGGCTCTGACTTAAAACCCTTAGAGACACAAGTGACATTTGATCACACTGCTGAAAAGAAATACTGTCAAGATGTGAAACTCTTTTTCATTTTCCGTATTTTCAGTTTAGATCCTAATTTCATTTATTACATTTTATTATTTAAAATAGCATGTTGTTTGTAGTCTGAGCAGTATATTTATTGTTTTATATGCGTTTAAAATGTGTTTTTCTTGAATTTTCAACACTATTATTCAAAAGTTGGAATTAATATAAATTTATATTTATTGTTTTGATAGAAGTCTCTTTTGCTTATTAAGGCTGCATTTATTTGATCAAAAATACAACAGATATTATTACAATTTTAGTGTAAGTAGTGTAAATGAGTAAAAATATAAATTAGTTCTGTGTTGCAAAGCTGAATATTCAGCAGCCACTATAGTCTTAAAAAGGTAGTAATCATTTTAATACTTGATTTAATATTAAACTGTTAGCTAATATCTTTTTATTATCAGTGCTGAAATCACAACAGTGTCACAAACAGTTAAGAAGAACAACATTTATTTGAAATTGAAAACATTTTGATTAAAAAAAAATTATAATAATTAATAATTATTAACTGACCATTAACAGTGAATATATAAATTGTATGTGGACTATAGTGTATTATTAACACTAAAAGGGTTGGTTTACAATAATAAAAGGCTTAGGTGATAAAGCAGGTCTCAAACTGTAAAGTGACTCACGCAGAGGACAGTCTGAATGACTGCTTTAGCTGCAAAGCCAGGTGGTCAGTGGTCACTGTGACTGATTATTGTGTGGCTCTTTAGGGGGCTAATGCCAGATAAAACTAGTTAATTATCTAAAGTGCTGTTGCCTGATGGCCTGATAAGGTGATCAGTCAAGCAAAGAGACAGACAATGAAAGTACAGAGCATAGCCAAAAATAATTGGGATTTAGGTAAATGCCTGTTTCATGTGGCATGTCTGTTGAGGTCCTTTTATGCATTTTCACTGAGCAAATTGATGATAAAAATGGAAGGAAAATCACATCATGACAGTGCTGATTGGCTGATGGCACCACAAGAATGTGTACGCGCTCTTAAAGGGATAGTTCAATAAAAAATGTAAATTCTGTCATCATTTTTTTTGTGGAACATAAAAGAGGGTATTTTGAAGAATGCTAGTAAATCAAAACTTTTTCCATTGTAGGTAAATTCAATGGAAGTCAGCGGGAACCGAAACTAGAACAAAATCGAAAACATAACGAAATGGTCCCTTAACCGTTACAACCCCTGAGTGACGGAAAAACCTCAGCGCTCTGTTGAGTCATTTTTCAGCCTAATTCCCTAAAACCGGATGGGTTTGCTGTCAGGAATCGTTCTGTAATTGTCGTGCAACAGCCAACAAACATGACTCAGATTGGACCAGGTGGATGCTGTGGTCCAATCGCTGTTTCCTCGTTGTTTTTCCATATTGCACAATGATAATGTCTTCCATGTACACTAAGCACAGAATGCTTTTGTAAACAGCAGATTGATTTCAGACACCTCCTTCAATCACCAGATCTAAACATCAGTGAAGCGATGAAAAAGCTGAAGAGCCAAGAGTGTGAAGATGCTCTTTGTAAACATCATGCATCATGACGCTTTAGTTTCAGTAAGTGCTAGAAGTGTTTGTAGCTCAGGAGTCTTGTGTTGGAGCACATGGTCCAGTTTCCCGTCCACACTGACGCAGAAACAGAACAATAACAGAAACCAGAGGAGGCAGCCAGAGGCAGGAGTTACGAAACATTGCTTGGCATTTCTTGGTATTTTTATTCTTCTTGTGTGCGTATGGTTGTGTATTTTCTTTTTCTTTGACACTGCATTAAAGGAGGCACCCAAGGAACAAAAACATTGTAAATATCATAACTTGGGGTTTGTTTCATTTGGATCTCTTAGAAATTACCCAAACACTACCAACCGCATGGCAGTCACCCCATAGCTAGCTAGTTTCTTTCGTTCTTTCCTCCGGAAAAAGAGTCAGAGGTCAGTGGTTAGCAGGTCCACCCGTTGCTCCTTTCCACACCTCATGTCCTCCTCCCCGTCCCGCTCTCACCTCATGAGACCGTCCACCCCTCTAATGCTTAGCAGATGCTCAGGGCTGTAAATACACCTCTCTCTGAGTCTTTCCTCAGTCTAACTCCCAACTTCAGTCACCACCACTCCTGTAAATGCAGAGTGAGGGAGATGCCATTGAGTTTGTGCAAGAGCTTCATTGAGGTGTTTGGAACCAATTCAGAACCTCTGAACTTTATTGAACACACTTTAACAACAACTGATGAACCATGCTGTTCAAACATTTTAAAAAGAAATTAATGTTTGTTTGTTTGTTTCTATTTTAACAGGACAATGCATATGAAAAACAGTACAACTGTAACATGCCAGAGTTAGCCAAAGGCTAATTTTCATCTGTTGTCCTTTTGGCCCTGATGTACAATGGCATCGTAAAAAAGCATAAAATATTATAAACAATTAAACGAAACTATAAAAATTTGCATGTTAACTCATTGTTAATCACTTGTACTAGTGATAGCAAATGCAGAGGAAGGCAGTGTTTTAAAAGTTGAATTAGTTGCAAAAGCACAAATAACAGCAACAAACAGTTTAGTAATACATCTATTCAGCCAGGAAAAATGAAATTGATGAAAAGTGAGAGTAAAGACACGTACAGTGTGTAAGCTGCACAGCTGTTTTCAACATTGATAAAAAGAAGGGCTTCTTAAAGGAATAGTTCACCCAAAAATGAAAATTACTACAGTTTTTAAAAACATTTTTTTTTTACCAAGCTCTTCCAAGATTGGTAATGCTGGTGGATGGTGACCATTATTTTGAAGCTCCATAAACCATATATATCCATCGTTAAACTAACCTATGCGTCTCCAGGGGTTAACACATGTCTGCTGAAGCAGATTGATGGGTTTTTGTAACAAAAATATTTCTATTTTAAAAATTATAACTCTTGGTCGACCTCTGACTCAACATATGACGTAAGCCGCATTCATTCTTCTAGTTTTGTTTTTATTAACTTTTTTTGACCTTTTTTGACTTTTAATTTGTTACCGCCGTTTAGCATTGCTCTATCCTTTCATATATTCTCTTCTGAGCTTACGCTATGAATGCGCTTATGTCATACGTTATATGTTGAGTCAGAGGTCAGTCAAGAAGCCAGAAGTCAACTCTTGCTAATGCAAATATATCCGGATATATCTGATTTATGGAGCTTCAAAATAAGGGTCACTATCCACCAGCAGTACCATTTTTGGTTGATCTATTCCTTTAAGCAGCAAACCAGCATGCTAGAATGATTTCTGAAGAATCATGAGACACTGCAGTATAATGATGCTGAATATTCAGCTTTACATTTACAGAATATTTATTAAAAAACTTACGTTGTCTTTTGAACAGTACAGTGTACCTGTACCTATTGCTCTCTTTTTCTTCTTTTTTTTTTCTCTCGGCTCTACTTTCACATCATCTGTTTTACTGAACTTCAGTCTGATATTCCAATCATCTCTTATTCGCAATGATGTAACTGAATTATCTAAGCCCAGTGCTGGCTCAGTCTTTCTCTTTTTCGCTTTGTCTTGTTCATTATTAATCGTTAGTGTTCTGGTGTTATTCCATTTAAAACACTGCGCTTCATTTTTTGCTCAGGGCCTTGTACTAATTGAAGCAAGCATGTCGTTCCTGCAGTTTAAGACTCTTTGGGATAGGAATATTCTAGAAGTAGCACACTTCTCTGAGAGGCGTAACTTCACTGCATGAAGTAGATGTCAAGCACTTCTGCAAAAACGTTCTATTCTTTGCAACTCAAAAAGTAACATCACCCTGTGAATGTGTGTTTGTCCCCCTGTTTATGGCCTAAAGCCACTGAATGAAGAAAAAAGGTTGGAGGACTTTTTTTTACATATTCTTTTTAAATAAAGGACTCAAAAGGGGGTTTTCGCAAGCAATTCTCCGTCCCCTCAAAAAAATTTCAAGAACCTTTTTGTACAACAGTTAATGCTGCTCTTAAAGTGCTCCTATTATGGATTTTTGAAAATGAGCTTTCATGCAGTGTGTAACGCAGGTCTAAGTGAATGAAAGCGTCCTGCAAAGTTTTACATCTGAAAGTGTACCGTATATAAACTTATTTTTTATCCGTAGAATCGGCTCTGAATCACTGAAACAAGTTGTTTTTTTTAAAAAGTCCCAGCATCCTCACCAAAGCGCGGTTCGTTTGACTAGTGTGAGTGCTCAGAAATGTGCCCGGGCGCGGTATGTTTAGCCGTCCCTGGCCCGCTTGGAAGAGGTGTGCCAGAGCAGTGTGAGTACACCCTTAATTGGCATCTGTAATTTGATATTGAACCTTTAATACGTATATACTTTTAAAAAATAAAGGCTCTTTATTGGCATTGATGGTTCCCTGAAGAACCTTGAACATCCATGAAACGTTTTCATTCCACAAAAGGGTCTTTGTAGTGGAAAGGTTCTTCTGATACATCAAATGTTCTACACACTAGGAGAAAATGTTTCTCTTAGAAACAAACAAAAAATGGTTCTTTTTTGGCATCGCTGTGAAAATTCCGGTTTGGAACATTGTTTTTAAGAGCGTAGATGCAAATTTTATTATGACTTTTATTTTAAAACAGTGTCAAATATTGTTGTTTGAGCTCCAAAAGATATTTAAGTTGCATGATTGCACTTTAAAATTTACCTTTAACGTACTGTACTCTATATTTAAAAGTTAAATATGAAGGAAGTTGACCTTTTTCTGCAAGCCAGTGCATAATTCACACTTTGCATTGGTGTCTAAGCTGGTGGTCACCATGAGTTTGACAAACACTGAACAGGCCTGCTATTTAAATAGACCCCAGCAAATGCCAGAGATGACTTTATGAAGAGATCACCAAGACACAAAATGCAATGTGTCACTTGTGGATTTATAGTATATTACTCTTTAATGGTCAAGTGGACTGAATGAACAGAGTGGTGCCCAATCAGTACCATTTCCTGCCTTTCCTCACCCGTCATCACATGCCGCCTCTCGTTTAATAGTGACTCTGGGAGTGATAAAGCTAAGAACTGTAGTTTTCTTGTCTGAAACTTTTGGGCTGACCGAAGTGATGTTGTATATTACCTGCAGGCCCAGAGAATGGTGAACTGTCACTTCCAATAACACTTCCTCTGCTAAACGATCTCAAGCGATAAACCTGTAGCATTTACTATTAGATACGACTCAAGAGGTTAACAACTGAAACAACTGGTCTGAGAAGGTTTGGCGGAGACTATTTACTGAATTTCTGCCATGGAAAACATGCCTTTAAAATGAACCTTAATGTGCATTTCCTGAAGTTTTTAGTCTTTGCTTGTATGCACAGAAAGCGTTTCCAGTTTACTTTGTAAATGAAAGAAGACCGATCACAATTCTATGTATAAATGACTGAATTAGATTTTCAGATCTTTCATTTCTTGAAAGTAATAAAAAAAATAAAAAATAAATAAATACCACAGATTGATGAATTGACTTTAAAAGCAAATGCAGATTGTACTGAATTATTGAAAAAAGCCAATTATTTACTATATAGTTTATATATTTATATTATCCCTGTAAGAATCAGTATGACACTTTGTAACATCCACACCTGCTTCAACACCAGGCTCCACCCTCACAAGCACCCAACGATCACAGTCACCAGAATTCTAA